>JAJLXV010000035.1:0-98977 GCA_030571435.1 Myxozyma mucilagina
GTACTATAGAAATGATCCTACTGCAGAGGGAGTTAGCAAACGCTTTACCAAAGACACCTAGAAAGAAGAAAGTGAAATTATATAGGGGGAATCTTACTGAAGTACGTCGACAAAGAAAAAAAAAAGGCCCATGGGGCGGGGGCCGTAGCCATACTTATACTCTGCCAGCCCAGGGCAGATTTGCTAACCCTACAAGCAAACTTTTTAGGTCTGGAGGTAAGGGTATACGTTTTTGTAAAGTATGTAGGGTTGTAAAAAAACGCAGTCACGCAGAGCCTTCTGGTGAGCGAGGCAGGCGAGCGGCGCTGGGAGCGTGCGACGCCGACACTGAGGAGCATCGCGAAGTCTAACGGAACTCTCTCTTCAGCATCATTGTTCAGCAAACAAGTCCCCCCAACCTAGGACCTACACAACAACATCGAAATGCCGGAGACTCACAGACGTACGTTAATGATCGAATTGGAAATGAACAAAAATTGTTTGAACTGGAGTTCGGAAGGACTGACTGTGTGGATTGTATAGTTTACGTTAAGGGAAAGCACATTGCTCACCAGCGGGGAAAGCGTAACAGCTACCCTAACACCTCTTTGGTTCAGATTGGTATGTTTCGAATATTGAGATCAAACAGACGAAATGGAGAAAGTCGAATTGGTTGTAGAAACTGAAACTAATATCGATATTGTAGAGGGTGTCTCTTCGGCTAAAGAGGCTCAGTTCTACTTCGGCAAGCGTGTTGCTTTCGTGTACCGGGCCAAGAAGGAGATCAAGGGATCCAAGATTCGTGTTATTTGGGGGTGAGTGTATCTGAGGATTGAGAAAAGTTGTTGATGCGTGGATGCTTACTGTCAACTTATAGAAAGATCACTCGTTCGCACGGAAACAACGGTCTCTGCCGTGCCAACTTCCGATCGAACCTGCCACCAAAGACCTTCGGTGCCAGTGTCCGAATTATGTTGTACCCTTCAAACATCTAAATATATAAAAAGGTAAAAAGGGATCGATGTGAAGGCTGGTGAGGAGGAAAATAGGGAAAAGTTTAGTGTTTGTAGTAGTACGGGCAAAACATGCGACGACAACGCAAGACTAGAGGAAAATGGTGTGAAAGCGGGTTGTCTTTTATGATGTCGTACGGCTAACGGCACGGTTTTTCATATTGTATTATAACGAATACACATAACAAAAACATATGAAAATGAGTATTATTGCAGGATGAGGATGTAGCGTAGAAGATGCGGGTGGAGCTAGGGAGAAAGAGGGAAAGCGTAAACAGGTTAGATGCAGGAGGGATCGCCGATGCCGCAAGTTGACGCAAGTTTGCGTACAAAGTGGGCAAAGTCGGGGTTGTGCGAGTTGTTTCGGCGCAAGAAAGAGCTTGTTCTGGTGGCTGTTGTCGGTAGACGGCGCAGCGCCATGCACGGGACTGATTCAGAGTGCTCTATTCTGCCGCGGCCAGTGTCTCTGATTTGATCAACCGGCGCGTGTTCGGACGAAACCCGCCAGCTGGCCGCTGCCAGCCTCGCTGGTTCCAGATTGATGAGCTGTTTGTATTAACTGTGCAAATATATAAAGCTCGCGCTCCGGTCTACGTCTATCGCGGCGCATCCTGCGTGCGACCCTACAACCGCTAATTTTCTGGTTTTCGGAGCAGAGCCGTTCGCTTTGTTGGACCGATTTGCTGATACTTGGTCGCTACTCAGCATTACTCAGGTTGGCTAGCAGCGCCTCGGCTGCCACGAACCGTTCTAAAGATCATAATTGTAGCAAACATACAAAATAAGTTCAGCGCCCGGACGCAAGTAGTCTCAACGTACTCTCTGTCCTTGAGCGACCGCCGTGATCAATTCTGCTTCTTTTGAGACCGGTGAAGCGCTGGTTTCTTCACGCGTTGGGTGGGCGCGCACGTGTAAGCTCTGCCGTAGAGATGTAAACAAGCTAGAGACGCGCCGGACCGACCTTTAAAAGGCCGCCGATCCCTCCGCTCCGCTCGTCTCTGGTCTCTTGTTTTTATTTTTTTCTACGCGTGCAGCTTTCGATCCACTACTTCTGACTGCAGTCTCGCTGAAGCATTTTCCACACTTTCTCAAAGCTCTCAAAGGTCTCAAAAGTTATCAAAGTTGTCAAAGCTCGCTAGAGGTCTTCTTTGTTTCCCCACTACTTTTCTTGCCCTCTCCCCCATCCGGTCCCCTTTCCCACATTCTCCATCCTCTCTCTCTTACTCTCTTCTCTCTCTCTCTCTCTCTCTCCCCTTCTCCTTCTCCTTCTCCAAAACACATCTTCCTCTTCTTTTGTTGCTTATCTCGCTCTTACCTTTTCATTGCTGTAGATCTACCTTTATGGCATCTTCCACAGCCTTTTTTGGCACCGCTGCAGCTCACGCGTTTTTTCGCGACGCCGCTTCTGCTGTTTCCGCCGCAGAACCTGTGCGCGACCTGGAACGCGAGCGCTCGCCTGCCCCCGACTTTGACGAGCACCAGGCTATCCCCTCCGCTCTCTTGGACTCTCCTCCCGTGCGCACTCGTCGCGCTTCGGACTCGCTGCCTTTTCGCTCTGCGGTCGGATCGCAGTCCTTCGCGCTCTTTGGGCAGGGATCTGAGTCGTCCGAGTCGTCCTTCGCCGCCGACCAGCGCTTCGACGTCACCAGCAGCTTCGACGCGCCAAGCCACAGCTCAGCCTCGTCTTCGGCGCGCTCCTGGAAGGGCTACGTCTCCGCGAAGGAGGATCCAAAACTGCAGTATCCAATCAGACCGTCGCGCAGCGCCCGCAACCTCGCCGTTGTGCGCGAGCACGCTCACTCTGACTTTGCTGTCGACAACCACTCGCAAAACTCACCGGCCAGCCGCTTCCTCAAAATTGCGGGCCTTCCCAAATCTATTGACCCTGCAGTCTTTGCGAATCATTTGGGTGTACGTTTTTATTGACTTACTCAGCAACGCGCTTTTGTTGGGCTCATCTGACTTTTCTGCAGGCTTATGGCGAGCTGGACTCAATCTACGCGCGTGATTTGTCCATGAACGGATCCGTCATTGTTGCCTACTACGACCTGCGTCATGCAATCACCGCCTACAAATCTATGTGCTCGCAGCTGGTCATGGGTTATCTCTTGCGTCCCCAGTTCCTTTCAAAGTCGGACCTGCTCCAGGTATGTACTAATCCTTTTTAGGAAGTACACAAATATGCGACTAAAACCTTATTTTTTAGCTTTCAAAAAGCGGGGCCGATCTGCCTTTTATGTGCGACGCCGATGACGACTTTACCATTTACTTTAGTCGTGGGTCTATTGATGATGCGAGATCGATCCTCGAAGAATATTTGCCCAAGTTTGGCAATGTGCTCTCGCTGCGTGTTGAGAGCGAGTCTACATTGTCCTGTGAGTTCTTTGACGTGCGCCATTGTGGTGCTGCGGCTGAAAGTCTCAATGGCGCAGTGATTAGGGTATGTTATAGGCTTTGTTTGCATTCACTGATTTATTTCTGACATACCATTATAGGATGTGGATTTCTATGTCTCTTACCGTGGAGCAAAGTCATTTCCTAAATCAAGAGTCATCTGTGCTCCCACCAAGAAAGAATCTCCTCCGGAAAACAAGCATGGGTTAGCTGGCTATCCGTCAAATGAAAACCGGCGAAGCAGACTTTCTGTACATGCACCTGTTTTTGAGCTCTCAAAGTTGTCTCTTTCAGACAAACCTGAGCGGTCGTCTGTTTTGACGTCTGGAAACTACTCAGAACCTCAGAGTCCTCTTGACATTTACCGTCACGATAGACTCTCGTCTGACTATTCTCAGAAGAGCCTTACGCGTCATGACTTTTTTGATGGTACCTCTCATGGTCGCAGATATGACAATGACTACCATTTTGACCATTACAATGGATTTGGTCGTCGAAATTCTCCAGGGTCTCCGGACTATCCTACTGAATTTGATGCTGAAGCTTCTTTAAGTACGAATGCAAATCTCTGTCGAGTCTTTCTACCTACTAATTGAATCGCAGCTTTTCAAGTAGAGGCGCTTCCTGATTTTTCCAAACGTAACTACAACGTTTATACCAATGCTACTGTGCCCAAGAACAATGTTGTTGATCTTGAGCGTATCGCTAGAGGACTTGATACTCGAACAACTCTAATGCTGCGAAATATTCCTAATAAGGTAGACCAGCAGATGCTTAAAGACTACATTGATGTTACCAATCGTGGAACGTACGATTTTCTGTGTAAGACCAACTCTTCCAATTTTGCAGAATGATCACAAAATCTAATAGCACCTTTGCAGACTTACGAATTGATTTTTTGAACAAGTGCAAGTATGTATTATTCAAAGCACTGAATACTTTCTTGCTACTAACAGGCTCGATTTTACAGTGTTGGATACGCATTTATTTCTTTTACTTCCCCGGAAGCTATTATTACTTTTGCCAAAGCAAGGGCTGGCACCAAGTGGTACTCAAGACTGTCTCACGTGTTTTTTAATTTTTCTGACAACGTTGTAGGAATCGTTTTAACTCTGAGAAAATCTGTGATATTTCTTACGCAAACATATATGTGGTCCTCGTTTTGAATTTCATGACTTTTTTACTGACTTTTATTTTACTCAGGGCAAAGAATGTTTGATTGAAAAGTTCCGCAATTCCAGTGTTATGGATCAAGATGCCGCTTACCGTCCGAAGATATACTACTCTGATGGTCCTCATAAGGGTGAAGAGGAAGACTTTCCTCCGCCTAATAATTTAAATAGAAAACTTCGCTCTATCGCAAGTATTCAGCAGATTGGTAATTAGAGAGCTCTATAAACTAAAGAGCATCGTAGAGAATCTTCTAATAGCAAGATTATATACTAACTACTAATATAGGATTATTCCCTCCTGGAAGCAACAACGGAAACTGGCGACGCGTATCTCGCTACTGAGCTGTGTTTCTGATATTCTGAATATTGCAGGTCTGAAGCTGCAACCTGATGTCTTGCTGTGAAGCTGCTTTTTTATTCTCATCGTGTTACTTTTTATATTGTTTTCTATTTTATTGATCTTTTGACCAACTTCTTTTTTTTTGTGTGGAAAAGAGCTTTTCATTTCTCTTCTAATGGATTTTGTCTCTGAATAATAGGATGTTTTTGTCTAGTGAGACAGCCATTCATATATTTAGACTTTCTTTTTCTTTTTCTTGAGCTATTTGAGGTTTGATTAATAACTGTATTTTACTTGAAAATGCCAAGTGCTCAGGTCTATTACTGTGCCTTGGTATATTGGCTTTTTAATTATTTTAAGTTGGTTCTTTTGAATCTTTTGTTTTGCTTGTGTGTTTTTGTTAACTTTTTTTGTTTTGTTTGAGTGTCTAAGAGTTTACATTCTTGGATCGACGGATACAACAATGGTAGCGTACTCAAGTGGCTGAGATGCGGTTGGGTTTTAGGCGTTTGGTTTGTCAAAGGTTTAGATTTATCCTTTTTTTACGAAGATTGGGTTGTGAATGTTTGGGAATTAGATCGGTACCGTTGGCTTGTTGGTCTAGTTTCCCACCTCTCTTTTCATTCTGATGTTTGCGCTTTTTCATTAGTCTTTGCTGGATATGCGCGCAAGGACGGTTGACCGGTATGATTGCGAAATATCAATTTCAAGAGAGCAAATGACACGAACGGAAAGAGAATGACAACGACATTATTTTTCATTGCTGTGAGATGGACGGACGAGGGTTGATTTGTCAATTATTTTTATTTTTGCGAAATAATTAAGGAGAAGGATAAGGGAGATGTCCTTTCGGTGGATTTCTTTAAAATGGAAAATTTGAAAAAAGAGACGATTTGTCATGAATATATGGTATGTGAGATAGTTATTTCTTGCTTTCAAGGTTTAAATACGTGTATTATATCTATATTACAGAGAAATATATAATGTTTCCGAACGCCAATCGTATGAATTAGAAAAGACCGTAAATGGTGACGTTGAAGATGCAAAATCACATTTCATCGTCAGCTTGATTTCCATCGTCAGAATCCGAATCATTGTCAATGCTGGTTTTGCTTTCCCTTTTTTCGAGCATTTCTTTCCAATGCTTTGCAAACTCAGCGATGCCCACACCGCCAGTTAAACTAGCATCTACCACGTCTCTGGGCACCATTGACTCTGAAAACGGTTTTGTGGAGAAAGAATGGACGCCATCTTGTTCTGATATTAAGCGTAGTTCAGGGATAAGATTAGAATTGGTCGATGGGATTAGACGAAGAAGTTCGGACCATGAGAATGTTAAAGAGTCTGTGGTGGGGGAAAACGGATTTATATCTATGATCCATACTTTTGCGTCGGTGGAGTCTGGTTTTGGAATGTACAAGTCGATGACGAAATTTGATAAATCGAATTTTTGCAAGTTATTATCGGTAGCAATATCGGTCGCAAATGTTGAATCAAAGAAATCATTGATTAAGGACATGATTTTGTTTCGAATTGGATGTAAAAACTCGAAATAAGTTGAAGATCGTTGCGAAATCGCGATAATCCTGCTTTGTCGAACAAATACTCTAAATTCCATTGACGGGTTTATCTCAATCCATTTTTTCAGTACAAGCTCGAATTCGTGGGGCTGTAGTGGTGCGTGTGATGACGATTGGTCGCAGTGTTGGAATGGGTGGAGTAGATCGTGCGTGATGAAATTGGAGGCTTTGAGAAGGAGGTAGATGTCGTTTGGAGTTACGCATTTGAGGGTGTTTGTAGCTGATATCCAAGTAGCGTCCTGTAGATATCATGTTAGCGTACCATGAGATTAAACAGAATAGAGACGGAGAGCTTACTCGAGGAGAAGACCAGTTCAGTTTTGGCATCACGGCGCCATATTTCGAAATAACGTTACGAATTTGTATATCAAGATTAGGAAATGAAGCAGATAAATCTCTATCCTCATTTTCATCTTCACTCCAAATCACTTCTTCACTAGCATCCTCATCCGAAGTAATTTCTCTTATTCTATTGTTCTCCAAATCACTGTCGCTTTCGCTATCTTCGTCGTCCGACGGTAAAAAAATACTGTCTGAATGAAGATATTTCATAAACCCTTCTTCAAGCGGTTTAATTACCGTTGCTTTCGGTACATGTTTTCGTAGCTTCGGTTGCCATTCTGAAAATTGGCATTTTAGTACATCTTCTCGACTAAGCGGTGGAAAGACTAATTCCTCAGTAGTCTCTGCCTCTCTAGGTTCTTCGTCGCCAACTACTTCAGGTGTGTCACTTATTGACAGACTTGGTAAATTAATTTGTATATTTTGCGTTTCGTCGATATCAGAGTCTGGTGGTGTTAATGGATCATCAGCCATATTTGATGAGAACTATTTTATATCTGAGAGATTTCAAAGTGAAAGGGCTCAGGGGCTTAATTTTTTAGAAGTGACGTCGTGCCGTCTAAAAGCTTAAAATTCATTTTGGACACAATTTTCCGCTTTCTGTCTCATTTCTGCTAATTACCCGTGTGGTTACTAGCAAATCACTGGTCAAACTTATGGAAAATTTAAAACAATATGGAATAAAATTGAAATAATATAATAGATTTTCTCCTTTTTTTTTAGTGGTGGTTTTGGTTTTGCATAAACTTCCCAGTTTTATAGTAGACTATTAGAATGATTTATATAATTCATAGCTCAACGGACTTGAAATTCAAATGGACTGGTCTATGAAATTTTAAGATGGTAATTTCAAACCGGTGGAAAAACAACATAAAATCTATTTATCATCTTGACATTACAGTTTAATAAACCTTTATTCGCCTCTAATAAAAAATCATGTTTTTTTTGTTTGAAAGAAGTACCCGCTCCACGTTTATCACTTACAGTAAGTAATGACCATAGACAGGTTTTTTCATGACATCTATTTCCTAATACGCGATTGTTTTCAAATGCTGTATAAGTATCGAACACTCTGCAGTGTACAGATCTATAATGAATAACTCTCTAGACTGCACAACACATTTGGTTGCTTTTATAAGAAGTAAATGAATAGTTATAGCTATTTATTCATATTTCATAAGATATTCGTAACCCGCAATAATAAATACAGAAACACACTATTAAACTCAGTTCTAAACCGGTTTGAAAAAAATCATACAGCAGTTCCATCCGCCATTATGAAACTGATCGATAATAAAATCGCCATCATTAACCTCGCCATCATTACTCGCCATCAATGAACTCGCCATCATTAAACTCGCCATCATTAACCTCGCCATCTTTACTCACCATCGATACACTCGCCATCATGACGCCAGCCCGCCGTTACTAAACTCGCCCTCAATTTCGCCCTCAATTTACTCGCCAACATTAGCATCACCATTCGTTAAATCTTCTCGACAGATCCCTCATCAGTCTTCACTTTTGACACGCAGGTACACACCCATGCACAATAATCTATGAATCTGACTAAATGATTCTGTTTTCACTTTCCATTTTTGCTTTCATCATAAACATCTCGTCGCGTTTCCGTAAGCACTGTTATTCCCGTTTTGAAATTGACTGAATAGTTCAATGCTTTGGTACGCAAGTTTGAATTGCATAACTGACTATCATAAATCCGTTATATAAAACCCCAAGCCAGTCGCTCAGCTAACCAGGGTTCCATCAAACACAGAAAACAACTTCGAATACTGCGTGCAATAAATTCAGAAGTACTGATATTAGTAGTTATGTTATTTTGAAAGTCGTCAGCTCGTTATTCATCTAGCCCATAATTCGTTGAACAAAAAACGTCCATAGAAACAACACTATACGTCAATTCAACCAATCCACCATGAAAAAAGCAAAGACAAAGAAGGTGAAGGCTCAGATAGAACAGAAACAGTTAGCTGAATTCTTTCAACACGAAACTCTGATTCTGTCTTGAGTCATTGCACCGAGAGCTTGAGATAGTGATGACAAATCAATGATTGCAATGAAAATAACAACAAGATACCGGCAAGAGCAGTTGAGTAGCGATACAGACATTCAGTAGGTATTGAGACTTGACTTCACTTGTGCATCCCAAAAAGATACCATTTTATATGACATCGATAATCTTGTTAGCTACCAATCACAGCCTAGTCACTCAAGCAGTCCTTAAACATAAAGATTCGATGTCAAAGCCAATGCGGAACAACGTGT
Source organism: Myxozyma mucilagina (assembly GCA_030571435.1). Lineage (NCBI taxonomy): Eukaryota > Fungi > Ascomycota > Lipomycetes > Lipomycetales > Lipomycetaceae > Myxozyma > Myxozyma mucilagina. The sequence goes on from JAJLXV010000035.1 coordinate 9,107, forward strand.
ATGTATCCATTATTCAACTTAGGTCTGCAATAATAGTTGTAAAAGTGATTATATGAGGATTTTGAAGACAAAGATTCATTTCCAATACGCTGCGAAGTCTATGGCGTAACGTAATTTAGGTGGTCAATCAATTTGTGTCATCAGGAAAATTGGCTTGTGTGCAGCTTCAGTTACAGAAGCAGTCATAAATCGGTCCTCAAAGTAAAGACTCAAGTCGTCGCTAGACTGATATGCTGGCAGATTTTGATGAAATGAAGCAAGATGGTTGAGGATGAGAATCACAGATAACAGATAGCAGAAATCGTTGCGCCATTTGACATAATGATGTTTGGTGTTGTGCAATTGAACTAAAATCAAAGATCTATGTTGTTGAAATCAATAGCTTGGCGATGTAACGCGCATATACTGACTGCAAATGATAACTTTAGATCGGTAAACAGAACCCCTAAGAAGATCGTAGTCCATGTAAAAAATGACGTATGCTGCAAGCGATCCGTCATAATGTAAATGTAACTGATACATAAATCTGTCACCTAAGCAATATATTGTTAGTTTTTACTCTGTCACCACGAGCACCAACGCTCGATCCGTATCATGATGAAAGTTCAGTCAGTCATATAGAATCTTACACAGCATATCTCAAAAGCACAAAGCACGAAGCCTGAGTCTGACAAACGACTCTCTCGAGATTCACCGATCTGTATCTTCGCACATTGATGCAGCCTTTGTTCGTTATGCCTTAGATAGCTTTTAGTTTCAAAGAAGCATCTTCAGAACACTAATTGATCCTGATTCGTTTCATGCATACTCATATACACCGAACAACAGTTCTTTAGTTAGCGAAAACAGTTTTCTAATACAAACACTGCAAGTAAGCCCTAACTGACTTCTATATAAAGCAGACACGCAAGTCAAATTATTGCCCGGAATATTTTGAGTTATCAAATCAATCGTATCTAAATTCATCACCTATAAAACATTAGCACAAACTCAACACCTGTAAGCATTAAAGCTTAACTAGAATAAAGTTAATAAGAAATATCTTACAGAGCGATCAATATAAGTCACTCCGTTCACACCCGTGAAACCTCGCTTCATCAACCCAGAAGTGGGAGTAGTATTCGTGCTGACGTAGATAAACCAAGAACCAGATTCGGAATGTCTGCAGTCTGACGTTTAATTCCAGATTGTGTCTCCTCCACTATAAAGTAGATGTGTCATAATCTGTATCTATTACCTGGAAGGAAAACAAATTAGTATGGTTTCATCATACTTGAGCAGCAACAGCCCAATTCCATTAATACTCGGTGGTAATAAAGAGTCGTACTTCGCGTATACTGTGAAGCTTTTGAACCAGGACATCATAGACGAGCCTTCTTAGCACCTTTAACCTGCATCCTGACGGGTATATTTCTCTCAAGCGCTGAAACAACTGGCCTTCGCGGACTAACTCTCATTGGTGGAGAGAGGCTTCTTCGTCTGTCCTTGACCGTTTGTCGCATTTTTGGCATTGTCGGTGTTAAGTCTTTGCGGTGCAAATCCGCGGGGGATGGAGCAGGAGATGGAGCAGGATTGCGTTTAGTCACTGAGCTTTGACGGATTGTATTGATGTCGCTCAATAAGACTGACGGGCGACTGTGTTTTACCCATTTCTTTCGAATCCTTCCATCCTTAACGCTCATCAAGTTGGGACGCTCTATTAAAGAAGAGACACGTCCACGTCGCACTCGATTTTGACAAAATGCCGCTTTTGTACGTTCAAGGAGAGCCTCGTTAGCAACTGGTCGTACATAATTCGGCACAACGAGTGATTGTTGAATCTGTTTCACGTTGTATGTGTTGTTGATTTGAAATGCTGGAAAAGACGGCGCTTCAATAAGGCTGTTGTATGTATGTGTACTCTTCGACAACTCCGAGCCCATTCGCAAAGGTGACGCTGCATAAGAACCGGCATCGAAATTGCTATGCCCGACTTTATTCGCATTTAGTCTGTCTCCATTCAAAGTCGTTGCCTGTAATGGTTGTCGAGTTGCAGCAGACTTCAGTTTCTTGCTACCCGCAGGAAATATGGACAGACCCACTGGCATAGACTTTTGAAAATCAGCGAAAATAACTTCCTCTGCAAAATGCACCCGACGTTTTGGTTTGACTGCACGCTTAATGTCCGAAGCTGAATCACACGAAGTTGGCGATATAATCTCAAGATTGTGGCTGCGAGATATATATTAGCCCGGTCGAGGTACAAGCCGTAGATAGACACTTACTCTCTATAATCATCTCTCTCGTACATCGAAGGTTCGGTAACATCAAAAGGTCGTTTTAGCGTGGCAGCATCATTAGTCGGCCTGTAGAATAGTTAGCAAAGAGGCTCATCAGAGACTAAAATACTCAAATAAATGCCCTTTGTTTCCAGTTGGTACATAACGCCGTGGACTGTTAACAACACTATAAAGCGGTGTAACTCCATTGACGGATATATCGGAATAATTATCGTCAAGTAAATATCTGCGAGTGGCTTCGACTGACCAGACTATGTCAGTTCCAAATCGGTTATAAGCGGTCCTTGGCTGAGAATCGAAAGCAGTACTTTGTGCGACCGTATTGCCATATCCAGTATCGGTGGGTTCGGGTACAACTTCATCCTCATCTTCATCGCCCTCCTCAACAGTCCCCCACTCATCAGCGCCTCCCGTCAGAGGCCTAAACAAATCGAGTAATCTGATTAGCACCCAGCTAATCACTCGAATAGACCAGCTGTCACGCGGAAATTCTTCGCGTAACAGCTGGTTGGTTTCGGAATCAAGGAAATCCGCGGTGTTCTCACCACCGCTGATCCCCCTGTTTCCGGACTCGACAACAGACACGGCTGTCTGTGGTGTGCCGTTGTCGAGAAACTCATCATCTTTGTCAGATGATGAGTGTTTGTTGTCAAAAAGACCAGAAGCGTCCGCTGATTGCTGATTGTGAATGCGCTTCTGGCTTTTCTCGCTGTGGTTGATCTCGTCGAAAGCGCGACGCGTCGTGTAGTGTCTGTTGTCTGTTGAATAATGCATCGTCTGTGCGATGTCGCCACTTTCGAATGCTGAAAAATGTTCATACTGATTTGTGCGACCGTCGTCATCGGAATCGTAACCGTCAGTCGTATAATTATCAATGTCGCACGACAACAACGAAAAGGACCGGTAAAAGACTATCAAAACAAAGAGCGCGAACACCGCCTTGACCACAACGATCAAGAACGAGTATCCGAACTCGTAGATTGTATCAACAACAAAATAAAGAATGTTGTTGAGAATGCTGAAAAAAAGCATAAAAAACGCAAAGAAATCCATGGCTGCTAGTGACTCTGCTGTTCGTAGAAAGTAAACAAAAGATCAATGGATGGGCGGACGCGCGCTCTGAACTGGGAGAACCTAATTTCTGAGCGCCGCACCATTCAGCCGCAATATATAACTCTATTTCATTTCCTACTTTGCGTTAACTATTCTCAAATTAATTCACTCCGGCCTTGATTTGGCTGTATATTCTCTCGGAAAAATAAAGAAAAAAATAGCTATGAGTGTTTCAAGTTTTGTCCACAGCAAAACCACAACGCCAGTTGTAAATTTTGGGGATAATTACATCGCTCCTCATCAATCGTTCAAAGATTTTTGTAACTATGGGAATTTTTCACTCATTATTCGGAGTTGATTAGTTCTCTTCTAATTCTTTAATGCAGCTGGAAGGATTACTAGTCATCAAAAACAGATATACTGTTAACTCGACGATGCAAGAACTACACACAGATACTTAAGGTTTTAGAGAATTTGTAGGACGTTGCTTGAATTGCGATTCGTTATTAAATCTATCTGTCTATACGTATACCAACTGTGCTTTCTCTGCTCGCCAGCATTTTCACAGCGCCAATATTACTTGCATAAAAATTTTCAATCTCCGAGCTTATGGTGCATGATCTCTGTCTCAGAAGAATATCCACAACCATCAACACTCTCTTGCTGACTTCTTTCATAAAGTTTTCTCGCTGCGATACCTGTCCTAGCGCAAATGCGAGTTCACTGTCAAGTACCTCCGTAACTGATTTATCCACACCATTCAACGTTGTTGGAACTGCTGGAAATTTATTTGAGAGCGAGAAAGTGGGAGGCTTCAAAGATTCAAGTCTCGAATGGAAATATTCTGTGTGTGATGTATTGTGCACCGGAAGTGACATCTGTCTTGGTGGATATTCAGGAGATGTCGCTGGCGGGGTTGGTAGTGCTCCACGAGAGAGACCTTGTATAACGCGTCGAGCGCGTGAAAGAACTTGTTCGGCATGCTCTGGTTTATGACATTCAACCAACTTGACAGCTTGAACGAGACATTCTGCCGTCAAAAGCTCAATTCTTCTCTGTGACAGCTTTGAATTGCTCGTTAACCCTGACGGTGGTATATTCGGTGAAAACATCCTGTTCGGCTCATGTGCACCGGATGGTGTCGAACATATAACCAACAAACGAAGGAAAGTCGCTGGCTTAATGTAATGACGTTTCTGTGAGCTGCTAAATTGTAAATATGATACTTCTGCTCGCAAAATTGGCTCTTCTTCTATCGATTCTGGATGAGTAGCATCGGTTGTAGTGCGCCGACGTGAAATTCTCTTACAAGACAAAAGCGTAGGAGAAGTGGGTGGACCAGACGATTGCTTGCGGTAAAGCGGTGATGAATATGTATGCGTATAGAAACTCGAATTCTCATTATCGTCATCGTCGCTAAAATCACTACCATGACCATCATCGTCGCTTTCATACTCATCAACAGCACCCTCTAAAGCGCCGATTGAGTGAAGATCACTGACAATTTCATCCCAACGATCGTTTGGTAGTTTTTTAGTCGGCGCATTCTGGGGTGGTACAGATAGTTGTACTATAATATCTTTCTCGTCATCAAAAGCAACATCACCAATGCTGACCTCAGCTTCTCGACCGTCATCTCTGACTTTGTATGAAAGACAACCTTCCACTTTGAGTATACGTCCACCAAAACCAAATGGAACCTGCAATGAGATTTGCACATCTCTATGAGACATTGAGACGCACAGGCCTAAACATCCCGCCAGTGTCGTACATAGCGAAAACCAATCACGTACATATGTGTATGTTCCTCTCGTGAGAGTTGATGCTCGAACAAGCTCACGGGGGTCATGCACTTCTCCAATACCAAATGAATAGACCACTACTCCATTTTTTTGCGCACGCTTGCAAATCTTTGAGAGTCCTGATGATTGTGTACTAGGAGGTAAATCGCTGATGAGAAACACGGCTGAAACGGGATTTCGAAGCGGTGGAGATGATTCTGACGACAAAGAAGAAATCGAAGAAACAGAGTCCGTACGTGAAGAATGGTCAATGATAATAGCCAAAGCATGCTCAAGGCCTTTTAATGGTGAAGTTTGCATAATTTGATTCGATCTGATACTGCTGAATGGAACACTTTGCAATCTAGCTACTGCTGCACTCCAGCCGTCCCACGAACGAGGTTTAGGACCAGAAGCAGTAAGACTGAATGAGCTCGCCGATGAGTAAATCGCGACACCTAGGCGATCATTTGTGCTAAGAGAGTCAAGCAAAAATCTAATAGTATTTTGTGCTATTCGAATTCTTGTCGCCCGACTGCATCCGCTGGCAGTATCAGATATTGGCAACGCAAGAACAATATCGACTGGAATATGTGGTTGTGCTCGTATCGTGGGTTTACCTGGCGATACTGCGAATGCTGAGAGATTGAGCGGAGCTATAGGAGTAGTAGGTGTTGAGGGCGTAGCTAGACCAGGTGGATCTAGTTTGCTATTTGTTATGGTACGATAAAATGGAGCTGACGGTTGAATCAAAAGCATGGCATCTTTCCATGCATCGCGCTCAAACTCGTCTCGGAAAACAAGATTCAGTTGAGGAACATCAGGACTTGAGAGTGACAAAACAAGGGTATAAGAAGCTGTCGAATCAGGCGATAATGAAGGAGAAGTTGTGTAGGACAAACAGCTGAGATATTTGGTCAAGCAGATGCACGTTCGCACGAAGTATCTCTCAACACTATTATTTGAAGAGGATTTTGGAGGGGCGCTCAATGGTGACACATTTTTCTCTGGAGAGGTTTCTGCGGCGGTCTCTTTTACACACAAGAGATGATCTTCGAACAGGTAACAATGAAGGAACTGTAAAGCGCCGGCTAGCGAGTATCCAAGTTTTCCCCATCGTCGCAGCCGGCCGAGTCTATAAAAGTTCAGAGAAAGCAAATAATATGAAAGCAGAAAGCTTCATTACCTCGCTAAATCAAGTCTAAAAGAAGGATCAAGACGAGAACTAAGCTCTCTAAGAGCGACCTCAGCAGAGAGTCCGTCACGAATCGGATTTGGATTCGCTAAAGACCATTTCTGTGAGTTGCTTGAGGAGACAACAGCAGACCAGTTGGTACTAGCATTCGTGCTATACACTGAGTTTGCTGGATGTGGAACGTTCACACGAACGATGCATGAAAAGCAACGCTCAGTGTCAGGTGCTCTCACAACTACTGGAGCCGCAGGTGAGATTGTGAGTAATGGATCCGGAATTTTTGTGCGAGTACTAGATAAGGACAACGGTGGAGTAGATACCGATGAAGATAGCAGAGGAAGAGCAGGCAGTGGAGGTAACGCAGGCGGTACAGGTTTTGTAGGCTTCGTGCTTGTCTTTAGAGGCTTTGTGGGTGTATTCATAACCTCGCAAAGAACACAGTCCACTTGCCCGCCGTTCGGAGCTCCCTCTTTTGCAAGAGCAAGACAAGCGCCGTGAGCTACATGGTTTCCCGCGCAGTGCAGCTCAACGACACGCTCGTTATTCAGCTGATACTCCAACGACTCGTCGCAAAGTGCGCAGCTGCCCAACGCTCGCGTCCGCAGACCGCTCGGGGCACCGCCAAAATCCGATCCGATCGGAGTAGTCTTCCCACCACCAGCTACTGTAGATGATCTTCTACGCGCCAGCATTTCTTGTTCCTGTGATGAACGACCGCGCTCAGAGCATCTCTACTTTCAGGTCCCGCACAGGCGCGGACAAGCCAGCTGCTCTTTATCATATCGGCCTCATTTCATCGTGGACAACCCTACTCCGCAATAATTGCCCCTATTTTTTAACTTTTGTTGCTAGCGGCATCTTTCTCCAACACGCGATTTCCACGTGGCGCGCACGGACGTGCCCAATCCGAGTCTGATGCCTATGTACAAAGGCCAGAGTGAAGTCCTCAAACAAGCGCCATCTAATGCTGGATCTACCCTGCTGCAGATTTAAGCAAGAAGCCATGTCACTTGGTTTAATTTCTAAGCGAGCACATTGGCGCCGATAGAAAAATGCGGTTTGGTCTTAGTTCAGCGCTCTCAGTTGCGGTCTGCAGCCGATGACTTACTTCCTATTCCATCCAGTCTACTGGCTCAGTTTCTCAGAGGTCTCCTTTTAGTTTGGACCCACTTTTTATAAGGGGCATATAATTTACAATCCTGCAAAAGCCTAGATCATTGCCTCCTAACCTAACCGAAGCAGAAGGACAAGATTATAACATATGCACCATTTCTTGTAAAGATTATCAATATATTATCCGTTTGCGCCATTGAAATCATTTCCCAGATTGAACGTCAAGTCGATAAACCATAAATGTAGAAAAATGTAACGATTTAACCCTCAATCTCAAAGCTCAACATCACTTTCAATTCCTATTTCCATCTGATCATTTAAATCGCGCTCATCACCCGAAGACCACATTATTGCTATTTCATCAATCAGTTAGTCTTACTACAAACTTTTAAAAACTATGAGAACATACCTTCCTCTCTCACATCCTCAATGCTACCAAGCGCGTACTTTAGGCCTCTGATTTTATCGTAAATAACATTATCGTTATCCGGAAAGCGATTCTCGAATTCATAAAGAACCTCATTCAACATATCGACTGGTATTGCTGGGCCTTTTCCGCCAGCGCCATTCCAGACGATTAGCCTATAGAGCTTTCGTAAAAATTCCAATGAGATATTTCTGTGCTCCTTTTTGCTTCTTTCGTCATCATCTTCCTCTTCGAATAGATGAAAGCGGATCAGTTGCATGACCTCTCTTCGCACTGATGCATTGCGATGCATGAGTAGTATTGGTGCCCATCCCGGTAGAAGCAGTCGAATTTCTTTTCTCATGCCTTCTCCAGCATGTCCTAAACTGGCTTCAGCTATGAATTCAGTCACCGCTTCTCCCATTTTTGCTGCTGTAGCTTCACACTCGGCATCAACCTCCATTTGTCGTTCATCAATATCATCATCTTCACTGCTATCTGAATCCGCCCCGTTAACTTGTGTCATTGGTAATATTGCCATACACAGTCGTCTGCACTCTATATTACTAGGTCTATACAACGCAAGCAACTTGCACAGATATCTTAATGCAGGCCGAGCACTTCGAGAGTCTGTGGCTTGGGCCAACGTCTTCGTTCCTGTACTAAATAGAATTCGAACATTATTTAGTGGTGATCCGTCCGGTCCTCTTGTTAGAAATTCAATCACAAATTGCATGATCTGATCAGTAGGTACGTCGTTCTCAAGTAGTAGCTGAATGAAGTGTGAAATGTGTCTTTTATGTCCCAAACATAAATGATCATATTCGTAGGTTATCATCGGAACGACAACTTCCTTCTCTCCGTTCTGAACTTGATCAAATACAAAGCCGCATCGGTTTTCGGATGAACCAGAAGGTTGAAATGAGATATCAGCTTTTTTCAAAAGCTCCAGAATCAATGCTGGCAACCCGATAATGTCAGATCGTCCGTCATATACAGCCGCTATACAGGATTGGAGTAGTCCAACGCAAATACAAAGAGCAGCTTCCTCATCACCTATCTTTATTATGTCAAGTAGTAACTCGCATATCTCTTCCCAGCTGCCTCTCCCAGGAGATTTAGACTCATCAGGACATAAAAGCAACTCAGACAGTCGATAGACAAGAGAACTTATCACATTTTTGTCAGATATATCCGCCACGGATTGCGACCCATCGATCCAGTCACTCAGAGAGCCATAGACATCAGGTGCCTGATTTTTCAGCGTATTCATACAAATTCTTATGAGCCTTGCCATATCCTGCCGGATAGCAGTATTTGGGCACCTCACAAGAAGCGCCTTAAGCGCCAAATCATTATCAGCTAGCCATGCTAGAAATGCAGTGCTGGAACGGCAAGAATCCACACAACAATCACGAATGGCGTTAAGCATCTGCGATGTTGCTACGCCATCTTTTATGCGAGATGCAATCTGGAAAAATGATTCAAACATGAGATGGTCATGAGAGGCCCACGTCACAGTTTTGCATTCTTCCGATTTTCCACGACAAACCCTTTCATACGAGTCTTTGACGAATTCCAAATGTTCCTGACCAAATAGTGTCCATTTGATGGTCAAGTTTTGATTCTCAATGCTGATTCTGTTAAACAAATCGCTATTCCGAATCTGTTCTTCCATGCCGTTTTTGTCATTTTCTATTTTCTCTTTATCAATGCGCTCATAAAACAGCATATATGCCGAGAAAGGCTTTTCCATTGTTTCGCCGTTATTACCAGAATAACTTCCGCCAAAGGCCATATTACCGAGCTGAGTCTCATCAAACCTGGAGGTTTCAGAATCGTTAAATTCAACCCAACCTTTGTCATCACGAATATAAGAAAAATAATGACCGGACTCAGCCGTCCCAGTATGGATCAAAACACCCGATAGTTTAAACATGTCTGTGACTTCAGAAGCATCATCATCTGAAGATACCACATTAGCAAAAGTGTAAGGCGCAATATTGAGCTCTTCAGGAAATTTAAAGTAGTCATTAATCTTGCTGCGCTGCATAGTGGCTAAATCAAAGTCAAATCGCTTCAAGTGAAATATTAAATGATCCGGTGCTTCTTGAATACATATTCTTTTTTCAGCATCCACATGAGTGTTGCATTGGGAGCATAAATATTTGTTTTCACCTTCCATCGTTTCACCTTCGACATATGCGAAAAGACTCGTTTCCAAATCATTTTTCCCTTTGATGTCGCATTGAATTGCTGAGAATGGTTCAGTTCTTTCTGAAACATGCTCACATTCTTTTGATTTAATCTGTGTTAATAGAGTACCCCCATAACAATGAGAAACCGCCTCCTTCCGTTTTTTATCAGGAATTTTGGAATCAATTCTGTCAAACAGCAGATTGTAAAATTCGTCCACATCCATTTGAACGTTGATGTCGATCGGTTCATTCTCGAAATTTTTGATTGATTGAATGTACCCGCTAGTGTCTAACATTTTCATGCTGCCAAATCTCAAATAAGCAAACAAACGAACCATTTCAGGAATTAGGTCTACTTTGCCTTGGCCTTTCCGTTTATAAGCCTCTTCTTCAATATCGGCAAGACTAAAAATGTGGGCACGAAACTGAGGGTTCATGTACAGTTGATTAGTAAACGAGTTAACGTAGCAGGTATTCGCTAAATTCTGAAGTCCCACGTATCCCGAATCAGATCTAATCCAGCGATTACGATCTGTATTCCAATTCTCATGAAGAACGTGTGGAGCTAACAAATAAAAGTTAGCAACTGTGTGATCCTAAGAATTGAAGTGGCTTACCAGTAGGAAAGAGCCGAATCATACGTGTTAAAAGATCTTGCAGTTTATCGTCAGACCCAACAAGCAGAAAAAGTAATCGATAGAGTAACTTTCTGGTACGCGGACTAAGAAGGGCCTCGTAATTTTTGTCATCAGATCTGCCTTTAGTCATCAGTGTCGGAAATAGGCGCTGTAGAATAGCATCCATCCACTCATCATGTGTCTCTGCAATAGGTGCTGTGTCTCTTCGATTTTCAAGTACACATATTGCAAGTTCAGCGTAACCATTTATGAAATCGTTCATGCGCATATTGGTCAAAGTCTAACAATTATTATCAGTTCTCAAATGCATGAGGTACAACATACCTCCATCGCATCAATCGAAAGTATCTTAGAAACACAGTCTGAATACAGCTGCGTCTCATCAATTGGCTCCTTTGTATGCCGCAAAATGTGTCTTCACAGAGTTAGCGGAATCAGGCATTTACCTAAATTCAATTAGGCATCTGACAGATATACATACCCTAAAAGATGTGTAGCCAAGTTAAAAAACGAGTCCACCTCATTGCTGCTTTCAAATTTTGGGGAAGACATTATGCTTTGACAAAGATTCCAAAAGTAAACTGCAATACTGTTAAACTCTGCTGATTCTGGATCACTCTCTTGTAGAACACTCTGAACAAAAGCAGAGATTGTATCTGCGTAATATTTTCGGACATCAATCTGGCTTGTGAACACTAAACAGTTGCTCAACAAGGTTCTGCACTGCTCGCTAATTGTTATAACGTTCCAAACGCGAAGATCTTGCGCACTAGCCAACAAAAGAATGTCCAGCACCCGTTCATTAAGGTCAATAGCACTGTTATCCGCCACAGAAGTCAGATTGACTATAAGCTGTTGAATTATCTCATCATCTTCTAGGGTCCCTGTGAACTTCTCAGGATTATCTTGCAAAAGTGCTTTGATCCGTTCCAGTAGTCGAAGTCGAACAAGATTTCTGACCAAGGGTTCAGAAGATAAAGCAAGTTCTGGTTCTGCAATCATAGAAGACAAATGCGGGACAAGGAACTTGTAGAAGTCTGCGAGAGTTTTGCTGAATGTAGTGTTCTGCTTACAAATTTCATACACACAACCTAGAACAAATTCGGAATATAGAATCCGGTACGGTTGTTGTGAAGGGAAATACACATTCCACTCATTATGTACTGTTTCAGGCTGGAGAAAAGCCTCAGATATTTTAGGAGACGGACCAATGGCGGTGATCGTGTCAAGAGCCAACAGAGCAAACTGATCTGGTAAATTCAAAAGGCTGTATAACTCCTCAAAGGACTCCATGAGCTCTTTCTCCGCAGGTAGGAGACTCTGTTGCTGCAATTTGAATACGTTACTCTCTGTACTTACCGGAGAATCGATAGATTCAGTTTCAGATTGATTGGCAGTGAAAGAGGCAACTTTTTCCCTGATCTTTTCCAGAGCAATATTTTCAATCGAGCCCTTGATTGCCATAACGGCAGTAGGGTTTTTGAATCCAACGTCTTTCAGCGTCCGTTCAAAGTCTTTGGGCCTTAGCTCACTACCTAAGACAAACAGACGGAATTGCTTTTCATTTAGCGAGCTATAGATCACTGCAAATAACTCTAAAACTGTAGCTTGATCTCCCAACGATAAAGGCTGTACCGATGTACCGTTCCCCATATTCAATTGGAGCTTGATTTCAACTGGATTTCCAATACATTTCATTCCAAATGAAGGTAAACTAACTGTAGGGTTAGTCAAGAACCGAGGGTTTCGTCTATAGGCCTCGAAAAAAACATGAAGAAGAGTGAAGCTGCGAGTATATGCTCTAAGAACTTGAATATTCTCACTTGCTTCATCGAGAATTTCTAACTCAAGTTAGCGGTGAACTGATATAGATTATGACGTACATACGTTTACCAGCTGCCACAATCTCTGTAATGCACCGACGCACAATAGAGCGATGAAACTTTTCAATGATATCAGCAGATTGTGTGCTGAAAAAATCTGCCTGGAAAACTCTTAGTAGCTACATTGGGATACCCAACAAATAAAAACATACATCAATAGAGATCCACACTAAAATACTGGAAGCTCTAGAAAGACAGGTTTCGTCTTCGGTGTTGATACAGAAATGCCAAAATGTGTCAAATCCAGGAAGAAGAAAATCAGCACTAGATTCAAGATATTTTGCCATGTCAATTGAAGCAAACTGATAAGAGAAGTAGCTTGCAATGAAGTCAGCACATGTCGGAGTTAAATACTCGTTAGAGAGAGTATTTATCTTTGCGTAGCAAAAGTCTAAAAAGTCGCAGGGCTATGACTGTTAGCTAACGTACAAGACTAAAACAAAAAAAACAAAAAAAAAAAACAGACCTCGGACAGTTTTTTTGCAGTCATTGTCAACTTTCTCCAGAATGTATCACGAATCTCTTGATCGTTTAGATTACGGTCAAACAAAGCTACCCAAAGCTCCTCCATTTCATTTTTTGCAGTAATAAACTGCGGTGAAAGAGTCAAAAGTCGCATGATACAATCTTGACGGATTTTGGCATTCAATTGGTACATGCTCGGAGATTGTGGATGTTCCAGACAATAATCAGACCACTCATGGATATTGGCCACCAAAGCCTGTTCAATAGACGCATCTTTCATCAAACCAAAAACTGTATCAGTAGGACTAGGATAGGCCAACTCTTTATTACTTAGAAATTCCAAGTAGGCGTTAATGTAGGTTAAATCTTGAAGGGAGTTTGCTCCAAAGGTTTTCAAAGAGGAAATATGACTCTCAAACAATTCCAACTTGAACTGACTTTGGGAAGCAACTGTCATTAGAGTCTTAAAACTAACAGTCAATGCTTCTACTAAGACTGCAGGGCTCAATTTCATATCTTCTTCATCTTCAAGGGAAGCGTTCCCAGCTTTCTTGATCATTTGCAATAGAAAAATATATGGATTCATTGGTATTATTCCAGTAGTCATCTCTTCATCAGCACTATTGGCATTATTATTGTAAGCCTCAACAATTGCTTTTATCAATTTCACCATCAGCGGCTCCAAACTTGTCAGTGACAGTTCCAGTGTTCTATCTAGTAACCAGTTTAACCAATTCTCTGAAAGCCATTGTGTAATGTTTATGAAAATTGTGCAGATAGAGTTAAACATGACTGGACTGTCGGTTGAAGTCATCTCTTCCCATAAAATGGACATGTCTTTTTCGCTGATAATTTTAAAATACGTCATTAAAGCGTAAATCGAGTTGCCAAATTGACTAATGAAAGTGCTATTTGACTCAGAGCTGATGAGGTGTTTGGTAAATTGCATAGATGCCAGAAGTTTTTCGAGATATGAAACTAATGCCAAAGACAACGGAGTCGGCGCAGGATTCCATTCTTGATACGCACTTTGCAGGTCCACCAAAATTGCTTTAATTCCAGATAGTTTGTACTCAGGACGTGGCGACTTGAAAAATTTGATAGCCCAGTATATTTTCCGAATTTCAATGTTAAATCTCCGAACATCTGCCATTTGACTTTCGTCTAAGTTTTTGGTAATGGGTACAAGCGCAGGATGGGTTCTGATTAGTGTCGAGTCAGGGCTAATTATGCAAACATAGAAAAGGTCAGTAAATTTTTCAATGATAGCAGAAATTAATGCTCGATCGGGCGCGTCCGGCATGTCCACTAATCTGCTTAGTTTAGAGTCAATTTGTAACATGTAGTCTGAGAATTTTGAATAGGGAAACTCGATAGATGACGCAGATTTTTCTATGGCTTCAGAACTGAATGAAGCGTCATCCCCGGAATCTGATGGCACGTTTGAATGTTGATTTTCACAGATATACAGAGGTATAGAAGAAAAAAGATCAACACAAGGTAAGATAGCGGTCAACAATGCGGTATTGATTTTTTTGTCGGTAGCAGTAGCCAATGTCCAAATCTCATAAATTAGATCGACAATCCCATTTTGGTAACATAACTGTGCCAATTTATTGAAATACGGAATTCTATCAGGTGCTACTTTTTGAACCATTAGAAGAAAAGGTCGATTCTGATCTGAGAGAACTTGATGCAAAGCGGCGGCATATTTCATTGATGACGGTACGAAACCAGGTGTTGACTGCATTGAATCTATATCTTCTTCAAGGGCAAAAGCGAGAGTCTTGATGTACAAAGCATAAAAATCGTAACTAGCTTCAGCTCCATCTTCTTGCCAGAAAGAGGTCGGAGGAGGATCACTAAAAGTTAGATACATCTTGAATAAGGTAATTAAAAACACACCTTCTTTGCCACAATTCAATAGCCATGTGAGGTAAATATGAAAAGAACGCCTTTGCTTGATCCCAAAGAAGTGACTGTTCGTTCTTAGAACTGTCTATAAATTTTGAAAGAAAATCAATCATGTCACCGAGCCAGATTCGTGGATTCTGCCATCGAAGAGCACGTCTGCATTCCACGACGTAGGAGTCGACATTACCACTAGTTTCTGAATCGCTGGAAACTAGCAATCTTTCGAGCATACTTTGATTCTCACTACCTTCAGGAATCTCAGTTATAGCATCTTCGATAGGTGGTGGAGATGTAATATCGATTTCGATCTGGACTGGGATATCGTGGCTTGGTGACGAGCGTTCAGAAATATCAAGTACTTCATTTGATGCTGATTCGTCAATTTCCAAAATTTCCACGGCATCTGTATCCTCTCCAGGTTGAGAAATGTCCTCGACATCGATGTCAATCATTTCATGTGTCGCACCTTCCTTTAAAGGCTCATTGTCATTGGAGTCCTCTGATTCATCACTATCCCCATTGATTTGAGATCCTAGCGCTAAGCGTTTCCTTGGCATACGTTGCTCTAATTCTAAAGACTGTCGCCGAGTAGATTCAAGAGAGTCTTTGTTCATAGACAGGGAGGAAACAGAATGATTCAGGGTTGATGTCGCCGGTGATGCGGAGATTGAGCTGGCTGCGTCCTCCTTATTTCCGGTACTCATTTAATCGTGCCAGCCACAGAAACTAACTCACAGTGGCTAGCAAAATGTATAAAATAAGGCTATGGCGGTAACGGAAAAGGGCGCACAAATAATTGATAACTGTAGTGCGTGGTAGCACGCGCGACGCGTCTAAATCAGCGGCGCGCTCCTGATTTTAGTCGCAGGTACGAATTCACGCTTCTTCAGCACCAGAGAATATAAACGAAGCTTGCCCCCGTATACAGACTCTTGCAGATGACAGGAAAAAAAAGCCTTTGCCTATATAAAGATCACTAATGCAAATGACCCCTCATATGCAGACCACTGCTTGTATCGACAATAGCGCAGAGCCGCTTGGGAGTGACCTGAACTTGCGTCAAGTGTGACGCGTTTATACGATTAAAGCCCTAAGTCTGTAACGTTGTGTGCATCTCGTCTAAATTGCGGGCTAATTAAAGTATGACGTCGTCTTAAGATTTGACAGAACGGTTCGTTTAGAGCTTTTGAAGTAAATTAAACATTGCAAATTCTACTTTGCACTTTATATATCAGAAAAATCATCGTAGGGAAAACCAGAGCAAACTTGTACTGTCATATACAGCAGAAGCTGCATGCTTATTAAGTCCGAGTGTAGCAACAAGGAAGGTATAACAATGGTTCAAAGTCGGCTGGAAAGTAAACCCTGCTCCTCTTGGTTTTCGGCAGAGAACCACCAACGCATAACGCCGTCAGCACACACAGAAGGAATATCACCAGCTTTAATTTTTTCGAAAACAACTTTTTTAGATCCATGTAATTGACTTAACCAGAAGCCAAGTTTTTCTATAGGGATACAGGCAAGCACCGTGTCAACAAAGATACCCGTGAGAAAAGAGCTTTGCGGAGATTTATTTATCATTTTCAGCAGTCCCGGGATTAGTACGTCTTCGGCAAAAGTAGGTGCAAACGAAAATAAAACACCACTTCCAGGAGAAAAGGCATTCGATAATGATCTGAACGCGGAGGTGAATTGTCGATCTGAGATAATTTTTGACTCGTAGAGGAATATCAAGGAGGGCAAGTATGTTGAGTGTATATATCGCACATTCTCGGCAGCCAGTGCCGGTATAAGTAATGCTGCTAAAAACACAGCGTGAGCAGCCTCATGAATGCTGCGGCTCACTGAAGAGCCAGCGAGGGTCTTTGTTGACGCTATAATGCGCTGAGCGGGTTTGATAATTTTTGAAAGAACTTTAGCAGATAGTGGTAAGCCCGCCGGCTTTGCGAGAAATATTTTCTCTGCAGTGTTTAGTTCAAAAAGCAACTCATACTCTGAGTCTGTGTTTTGCAAATCTTCGATCAGATCCATGATTGGAGGATTTGCAATTGAGGATAGAATACCGACAGCGGCGCTATGTAAATATGATTCTGCTGCGAATCCGTTTGAGGCAATTGAATAGGTCGTAGTACTTAAGTCTCTCATAATCAAAATTACCTTTTTGGTAATCTCAATCTGAAGCACATCAATTTTTTTGAAAAGTAGCCATTTCCGCGATTCTCGGATTTGCAAGCCGTCTATTAAGCCCGTAAGGATGGAAATAACAGAGAAAAGAAACTCTTTTGAGGTCTCTGAGCGACGTCGTGCATATGCTGCTGTAGAAATAGTTGGAAGAGGTATAATCAACTCATCAAGGTCAGCAGAAGACGCCAGATATCGATATAATTGACTGATAAACTGTGAAATAGAGCCAGCAAAAGATTGCACATTGGGATCAGGTGTAGGAGATAATATCACGCTGAGAAAACAAACAAGCAATTTGGGACTGACTCGTATTCGACCGACCATGTTTTGAGAAGTGCAATTGTATGCGGTCGTAGCACATATGGTAAAAGAAATGGGATCTTCAGGATTGATGTCATCGGACTGGGAAGCAAGATTCAGCAAATTGACAAATGCTAGTTGCACAGAAGGAAGAGCAGCTGTGACAGGAGAGGCAGCCATTATACCAGAAATTGCAGAGATGCATCTGCAAGGAAAGCTCTCACATGTACTTATGCCGGCGAGAAGCGCGTCTACAAATAGCGCAACGCTACTTTCTGTAGACTGTGTCTGTACAGATTTCTGGTTGATTCGTGCACGAATTGCAGACTTGAAAACTTCGAAGACCTGCAGTCCAATCAAATTTGTAGATGCGGAAGAGCCATTAGTATTATAGATAGGCCAAACTGCAGGGGAAAGCACAATCATGCGCGAAAGAGCAGCAACGTCGCGGGCATAATGCAGATTTGGTAGTTGGCGCACGCATTCGCGAAGAAGATCCAATGAGTTTGCTGCTTCTGGTCTCGGAAACTGTAAAGCCGACAGCAAAGCGGTGAGCTGCTCTGCAGCGGCCTCCAAAACAAAATCCATCAAGTCGTGATATTTCTGTCTTCCCCGGCCACAAAGCTCTCTTCTCAGAGGCTCTTCTCCGAGGCTCATAACGCGGGGGAGGACTATCGCCAACCAGCTACCCGGCACTTCACGTGACAGGGGTAAGTCTGTGCTTCTGAAACATTACGTCATGTGACTATAAACGGTGCACTTTAACTGAAATGTAAACAGATGCGCCGCACGAAACGCTATCTTGGAACCTGTTACTTGTCTGGGCTTCCGTTCCTGACTCGTCTGGTTCGTGTTGGTTTTCTTCCTTGCTTCTTCTATTTCCTCTTCCTTTTCTTTCTTTTTTTCTTTTTTTTACTTTGTGATTTTTGTGCGTTATGGCTGCAGAGTCGCTACCTTTGCTTCCGCGAGCGTCGTCATCGGCTTCGTCAGCGGCCTCGACCGCCCAGACGCAGCAGACAGAGGGGACGGGAGCGGTGCTGCTGGAGCCGCCATTGCTGGCCTTCAATCCCAGCCAGCCAGTCGTACGCGTAGATTTGCACTCACCGGGTGTTACGCCACGCGTCATTCACACTCCGTATAACTCACTGACTCCGAGTGCGCGCGTGCAATTGGCGGACCTCTTTGCGTCGCCGGACCAGCGCCCATCCTCGCCGCTTCCTGAGTCTGAGTCCGGCCGTGCGACGCCTGTGTCACTCACTCCCGCAGTCACAGTCGCGGAAGTGGCGCAGCCGCCTACCGACGCTAGCAGCCGCATGTGGTACGACGACTTCACCACTATTGATTGGGTCCACGATTTCATTAAAGAGTCTTATCGTGTCAAATGGCTCCGCGAGCTTCCCGGAATCAGGGGCCGGTTGCGGCGCACCAGATATGCTTCTCAGGGCTGGATACTTGTCTCCATCATAGCAACTTCTGTTGCATTTATTGCATATTTTATTGAGAGCGCACAGGCTCACCTTTTTGATTGGCGCGAGGGTTACTGCGCTGACAAGTGGTACGCATCGCAGTACCAGTGCTGTGTCGGTAGCACAGACTCCTGCGCGGCTTGGGTGCACTGGAACGTAGGTCTGAGCGGTGCCGGCTTCCTCGACTACGGCCTTTATATTCTCTCTTCCATTGTTCTCGCTACTTTAGCCGTTCTTTTCACTCTCACCACTGCATCGAGCACGCCCTTCCTGAAATCAGCCACTCCTTCGCGACAGTCGTCTGTAACCACTAATGCTAATCTTAACGATGGCTCTCCGGTGTCTTTGGGCAAGGCTGTACCTGACAATACTTCGCATCGTGGCCCTCAAACCGTCATGTACACTGCAGCTGGTGGTGGTGTTGTGCAGGTAGGCGCTATACTACGCTTTAAGAATAAATATTCTAAATTTTTTTTAGGTAAAAACAATTCTCTCAGGATTCGTTATTAAAAAATTTTTGGGATCTTACACGCTTTTCATCAAATCGATCGCACTTGTTCTTGCGATATCTTCAGGCTTGAATGTTGGAAAAGAGGGCCCGTATGTTCACATGGCTGCCTGTGTTGGTAACATTGCTTGTCGTCTTTTCAAAAAATTCAGCAACAATGACGGTAAAAGACGTGAAATCATATCAGCAGCTACCGCAGCGGGGGTTGCTGTTGCGTTTGGATCACCTCTCGGAGGTGTACTATTTGCTCTTGAAGAGGTTTCTTACTATTTTCCTCAGAAAACATTGTTCAGATCATTTCTTTGCGCTGTAATTTCTGCTCTTGTGCTTAAGTTGCTCAATCCATACGGTACAGGTAAAATCGTTATATTTGAAGTTTCTTACAGCCATGACTGGCACACCTTCGAATTTTTCATTTTTGCGTTCATTGGAGCCTGCGGTGGTGCTATTGGCGCATTCATCGGAATATTTAGCGGATGGTGGGGCAAGAAAATCAAAACTATCAGAAGTCGACATCCTATTATTGAGGTGATGGGAATGGCTGCTATAACCGCTGCAATCTCCTACTTCAACGTTTTTACCAAAAAATCACCAAACGAACTTGTGTATGACTTAGCTCGACAATGCAACTACAATAGTGCAACTTCCGACGATTTTATATTTGAAGATAATGATGTGTTATGTCCAGCTTCTGTTGACAAGTACTTCAAGTCAATTGCTACTTTAGCTGTAGCACTTGTTATCAAGCTATTCCTGACTTCGATGAGTACTGGTCTCACTATTCCTTCAGGTCTATACGTTCCTTCGATGGTTATCGGTGCGTTATTTGGAAGAATGATTGGTTTGCTGATTCAGCTGTTACAACATTACAGTCCTGAGTCTGTACTTTTCAGCTCTTGTCCCGTTGGTGCATCTCCTCATGAATGTACCATCACTGGAGTTTACGCTTTGGTTGGAGCTGGTGCGGTTATGGCCGGCGTAACTCGAATGACTGTTACATTAGCAGTTATTTTATTTGAGATCACTGGTAGTCTTGATCATGTGCTGCCAATATCTGTATCCATTTTGATTGCAAAATGGGTTGCTCAGGTTTTAGAACCCGAGTCTATCTATGATAGTATTATGCACAATAACAATTTCCCCTTCCTTGACAATCAACGTACACCTGGATTTTCGGCAACCTTACGTGAAATTGTTCCAAAAGCAACATTCTCCGCAACTAGTCCGGCAATTGACGTTACTGATTCATCGTATATCTCTCCTGCGATATTGCGCTGTAAATTGAAATACTTGCAAATGCTTGGAGAATTTGATGGATCATTACCAATTTTGAAGTCGCAAATCCTGGTAGGTCTTTTGCCTGCTCCAGAACTCGAGTATGCACTTGATAAAATCAAAGAGAGCAACGCTGCAGCGAGAAACATTCATTACAAGGATTTGGCGGAACTTGATGACAGTGATGAATCTATCTGTCATATTTCAACTGATGATCATGAGATACATCAATTTTATCTTGATCGAACATCAAGACATAAGCAAACCAGCCGTCGCGTGTCACCAAGCGACATTGACAGCCGCACCAGACCCGAAATAGCATCAGATGCCAGTAGTATCAACACAAGCATTGAAGTTGTTGACCTGACTTCATTTGTGGATCGAGCGCCAATCAGTCTTGATATCAACTCGCCTTTAGCGATGGTTCATTTGATGTTTGTGAAAATGGGCTTACGTATGGTGTGTGTTTTGGAGGATGGAAAGTTTTGGGGCGTGCTGCATAAGAAACGGTTTATTGAATACTGCAGATTTGGCGAAGACAACATGACTACTTGGTTTTAATGGTCCTTCTCCACTTCTCCTCGATTCATCTTGCTGAACATAGCTTTTATTTAGTTTCAGATTTTTTCTTTTTTTTTTTTGAGCTGGTTTTTGGAGTTTACGACTACAATATTTGGACATGCATAGCGACGGTACGGAGGAAGGAATTTTTTCATTATGGATATTATGGGTAGGATCATCAATGGTGCAGTCAGTGTTAAATATTGGAAGAGGCAATGATTATGACAAATTAGGAACATAGCGTAGTCGGAGTAGCTCATTGGATGTGAATGTTTATTTTTAGACGTGTTTTTGCTTTTTTTATATTTTTATTTTTTTTTTGTTTGGATAACTATGGTGTAAATTTCGAATGATATGAAATGACACGTATAAATCTGCAAGTCACAGCTTGCGACTTGGCTCGGTAAAGCCCTAAACCGCTATTATTTACCCCTGAAGTTTTCTTGAAAAAATGATTAATGTAAAATTACTGTGTGTCAATGTGTAACTGATATAATAAACTTCTAGCCAACATAACTGTTCTACGTACTTGCAATAAAAAACCAGAGCTTTCGAAGGTTTTGTCTATATTGAAGACTATAAAAGCAATGGAGAGAATTCCATTGTTTGCTCAGTTTCTGTTGGACAATGAAGTTGACATATCTCCCGATTTACAAATTACATTTACACCAGCCAGAGGATATCATATCTTACTTTCCAAACACGCCAAAAAATCAATTAAACCAGGAACTGTTTTGGCGCGAATTCCAAAGTCAGCCGTACTCTGTGCTAGTAACTCTGTGTTGGGTAATATAATACCAGATGAATTACATAGATCTACTGCTGGTCTCATCATCACCTATCTGGTTGAGCGGGCTATGGGAGATAGGTCACCTTGGTATTCATACTTATCGATGGTTCCATTAAGTGAAAGCTCTTGTTTACGTTTTTGGTCCGAATCAGAGAAGGAGTGGTTGAGAGGAACTGATGCGATTGATATATTAAAAGCCGCAGATGCGGATTTGGATGAAATGTATAAAGAGATAATCTCTCCATTTTTTGAAGAAAACGCTAAGGTCATCAAGGCTTTAATAGGAGAAAAAGCATCAACAGTATGGAATGATTTTGTCAGTCCAAAAAACTTCTATAACGCTGCGTCATCTGTTGCTGCTCGATGTTTTGAGATTGACAAATATATTGGACTGGGCCTTGTTCCTATTGCCGACCTTTTCAACCACTCAGACGATGAGGATGTCCGGTTTGAGACTCAGTTTGAGGTTTGTGAATACTGTGGCTCTAATGATGTCTGCGAGCATGATGCAGAAAAAGTAAGCGATGCGGCTGGGGAGGATGATGTGGGCGATGAAGATAGTGAAGATAAAGAAGAAGATGACGAACGAGGAGAGGAGAGTGATTTTGATTACGATAGCGATGGAGAGATAATACCACCGTTATGTGACTCTACCATCTCTGGTACTATGACAGTTCAGGATGACGACTCGGATTCCGAGTATGAAGAAGAACAAGATACATGTGATATAGTAACTCGAAAACGCATTTTGGTTGGAAAAAATATGGGAAAAAATAGGGAACTGTACAATTCGTATGGGCACTTGCGTACTGCTCATCTTCTTGTAAAATATGGATTTGCGTTACGCAGAAATAAGCATGATTATATATCTTTGGAAAGAGAAGCCAGAATGTTGCTTAAAGAGCTAGGAATTAGTTGGAAAAGAGATCATGAAACTGGTCATGATGAAGAGGAAGACTGGGAGGATGAAAGTGGTGACAGTGAAAATAATAGTGAAGACGAAGATGACGACGAACAAGAATATGACAATGAAGAAGACGAAGAGATTAATGACGAGGATGAAGTAAAAGATGATGATGAAGAGGAAGAAGAAGAGGACAACGAACCCAAGATTGACGTGCAGGGTCGAGTGAATATTCATCTATGGAATCAATTGATACTAGCAAGCATGGTCTCCAGCGGGCTCGCTATCGAAGACACAGATATTGATTTTAAGCATGACACACTAAGTCTCCTCAACAATTCACCAAAATCTCTCAAATCAAAGCTTACCAAAGTAACGCGCTATGCTTTAGGCACATTATTAATGCTTATTGAACGCAGATTGGAACGATATCAAGACGGAGGACTGAATTCTGAAGAGTACAGTTACATGCTTACAGATGAATTGTCCTCGCAAGCATTGAGTGATTCAGAAAGTAAAAAAAGAATGGCAATGATTATTCTTGCAAATGAGAAAGAGATGCTTGAGTTAGCAAGAGTCAGATGTGAGACTGCATTGGGAAGATAGATGGTGTAAATAATGAGTTGCATGCATTGTATATAGACAAATCCGAATCTGGTCATAAATTGAACATTCTAAAATTTTACAGAAATCAATAATACTTTCCTTTAAGCGCGGGAGAGTAGGTGTAGCCAAGATATCCTTCCTTAGCTTTGTTGATGTAAAACGTACTTCTATCATAAGGCTCTAGCGTCATATTCTCCATATATTTCGCGACCAAATCAGGGTTTGACAAGAAATGTCTACCAACCGCGACGATAGAATTAGGATGAGTAGCAGCGTATTCTCTAGCAGTTTTGGGATTATATCCACCAGCTGTAATCCAAACACCTTTCCATAAGTTTCTAAAAGGTTCAGTGGTATCTCCCAACTCAGGGGTTTGGTCATTATTTCCAGCAGTACGGGGCTCCACCATGTGAACATACGCCAGTCCTGGAAACCGTTCTTGCAATTGTTCAACAAAATATGAAAATTGAGAGTACAGTCCTTTCATTCTCATTGCTTGAACTTTTGAAAACGGTGAAAGTCTGATTGCTACATGCTCAGCACCAATTGCTTCAACACATTTAGCTACTACTTCTAAACCAAATCGTGCACGTTTCTCAATCGATCCACCATACTCATCGTCACGTAAATTAGTGACATCCTCCATAAACTGATCAACCAGATAACCATGAGCACCGTGAATCTCAATTCCGTCGAATCCAGCTTTCATGACGTTTTTAGCGGCAATTCCGTAGTCTTCAACCATTTGATGAATCTCATCAACTTTTAACGGTCGAGGTTTGGGTCTATCTGGCATTTGAACATCGCTAGCACTAAACACATTTTTGTTTTTGACGCCAGGGTTAACTCTTCCCAAGTTCCACACCTGACAGTAAATATATCCCTTTTTGGCGTGCACTGCGTCAGTGACTTTTTTCCATCCTGCTATCTGTTTCTCGGTGTAAATGCCAGGACTATTGGGATATCCCCCGCCTGCCGCACTCACGTCCGTGGCCTCAGCAATAAGAAGGGTTCCAGGGACAAGGCAGCGCTCAGAGTAATATTGAGGAGCGAGGTCTTCGTTGGGAGTTCCGTCGTCGTCGCAGCGGTATCGAGTAACGGGAGGAAAAGCAAGACGGTGCTCCAAGTTCATGGTTCCAACCTTAATTGGAGTAAAAAGTACTTCTTTCTCGGACATTTTGAATGGGGAAGAATATGATCCGAAAGCAGTTGTTTCTGAAATTATATTTACAATTAAAAGGAATTGATGTCTAGTTTGTATAAAGCCAACTGTTCAGAAGAGCGCAAAATTAGGAATAAGATGGCTTGAGGGTCCCTGAACGGTACGAATACGATAAGTACAGATAAACGAGTCATCTTCGAACAGATTCATCGCCATGTTGTCACGAAGAGTTCAAGCACACAATTGATTTTGGCTAAGTAGTATATACTAGTTTAATACAAAGGCTAAAAAAAAATGTGTTGTCTGTTGGCCATTGTATAGCTTGATATATTTTCTGAGGCCATTGGTCGCTATGATCTTTGCGATAACGATAAGCTTACTTGCAAAAGTTTAAATCTCAGGACTTGCGAAATGCGTTTACAAAGTTGATACATGTTGCACTCATGAAAAACGGCTGCTTTATATAAAGAAAAAAGTACAAACTAATTTATTTTATAGATACTACTCACATTTATTGTCATTTATCCGACACTTCACTATATATACACTAAATCCAACAGCCAAAAGCTCTATGCAATCCGCGAAACAAACGAAATTAGCAACCGTTTAGCAAATTAAAAGAACACTATCAAGAGAACTTTGATATCAAAAAGAAAACAAGACAAGCAAAAAGAACGATTAACAAGTTTATAGATATAACTTGAAAATCTGGTGTCGATATAAAATACAATTAATCCGGTACTAATGGGTTGGTTCATGCGTTGAGAGCCAAAAAGAAACAAAACTCGCACGGTTCTGAAAAAATAGAATAGTCTTCTCATAGATCAGAATATCATCTGTAAAAATTTCCGCTGTAAATGCACTTGCAATTCATAAATAATCAAAACAAGACGTGTACTGCAATCACTCCTCAAAGCAGATTAACCCAGTAATGGAAGAACGGACGTGTAATTGTAAAATTCAAGCATTTCTTTACATAACATGGAATAGTATTCGGACGGTTCCCACTGCAAAAAAAGTTAGTGAACGGTTACTGAAAAGCAAATCGGAGAGCGTACGTACCTCATTACAACCTTTACGGCAGTGTTTGTGAGGCAACGGTTTCCTAACAGTGTAATGGACGATGACGGCCTCAGGCCAAAAAGCATCCCAGGTTGAGCGATAATGCTGATACAGAATAAGATTGAAATTGTACTTGTAAGGTAAAGAGTGGAATCTGAACCGGAAGTAAGCGTTCAAAAATGCTTGGTCGGCGTCGTTAGGCTTGTGCATTCGTGGATCTGAGACGGCTTTGACCATATTGTGGAATTCCTCTATTGATGGTCTGAAACTTATTGAACCAGAATTGAAACGAGTGTCTGTCAAAATATCCCACCAAGAATCCGGAGTTCCGGCAATTTCTATACTTTGGTCAATATACAAAGTCAAAGCAAGCACCATATTTATTTACCTCCTGGTTGATTGAGCATCTCCGCAACTGAGCCTTTACATAATGTATCGGCGTCAATGAAAACAATCCGCTCGTAGTTGGTGTATGACCATAAGTAAAGCTTGTTCAAATTATATCGGTGGTAAGATCTGATTTTGCCTTTATCGACATTTTCAAATTCGAGGTCTTTTTCAATCATGACTTTCCATCCAACGCGTTCTAATCGAGTGATATTTTGAGCAGTAACAGCTTCTTTACCTTCGGTGCGAACAAGGAGAATTAACTCTGCATCTAAGGCTTCTAAGTCATTGTGTTTTTGTAAAGTATATCCAAGCATCATGGCATATTGTGTGAATCTTGCAGTCATTACACTTGACGCAATTGCGTATCTAGGTTGTCTTTTGGGTATAATCTCTGTGGGTGTGTCGGCTATTATATTGATGTCTGAAACGTTGACCATGGCAGAGCGCACATGTATTGGCTGCCAGACCGGTCTTTCTGGAGGCTTACTAGCGAATGGCTCTGTTGCAATCATGTTAGAAAAGTACTCATGAAGTATTTGTCAGTGTATATCTGACATACTGTTGAATGTGAAAAATGCCACAACTAAGGCAACAATGAGTAGTGCCGGAAGGGACAATCGTTTGGAAGCCATATTGCAACAAGAGAACAAAATGCGTGAGCAAGCTGTTTCTCTGAAATATTAATTGTTGCGTAAAAGTTGTTTCAGCTAACAACAATGCGTGAAAAAAGAAACGAAAGTGGAGAAAAAACAAAGCGGAATTGTGGAAAACTCGTGTTTACAAGCAGAAAGTCGCGTCTAAGTCGTGGTAGATCAAATGCAGGCGCCTGTTTTGCCGCCAGAAGTTTATTTGTTTGTGTGTGAAGGAATTAGATGACGCGGTCTCCATACAAGTATTTCGATGACCAAAATTGCGAGCAAACCGGGATGGCTACTGCAGTCTACGCATACATAAACAATGTGGAGTCGTATTTTGAGCAGCGTTGTTTCGAGTAGAAATGTGCAATTTCCGTTTCACTGTTACTGAATTAGTAGTTGCAAACACAATATGCCATTTCACAGCAAGATTGCAGTGAATCACAAAACCTAAGTATCTTATTAAGCTTTCCAAATAAAGTTATCTAACCCAATTTTAATCAGTAAGGTTCGTTTCGGAGTGGATTGGATCAACCACTACTTTCTCCGAGGGTTGTCTGACCTCACCCAACTGCCCTGATCACACTCCACAAAACTCGCCGTAACTCGAAGAACACTACTCAATGGCTCCTACTATTGCTATTACTGGATCTGCCAGTGGAATTGGTGCTGCAATTGCGAAGCTTTACGCTTCAAAAGGCTACAATCTCGTTCTTTCAGATTCTGTTCCCAGCATTCTCAAGAGCACCACCGAATACATTCAGTCTCAATTCCCCTCTGTTCAGATTCTATCCCAGCAAACTGATGTGAGCAAGCTTTCTGAACTTGAGTCTCTTCGCGACGCCGCTATTTCTAAGTTCAAGTCAGTTGATTTACTTGTTCTCAATGCCGGTGTACACGGTGATTACAAGACTGAAGAGTACGGCTGGTGGGGCAACCCCGAGGGAATGAGAAAGCTATTTGACGTCAATCTCTTTGGTGTCATCAACGGAATTTCAGCTTTTCTCCCTACTTTACGTACACAAGCTAAAAGCGGTTCAACTGCGCGAGTGGTCATCACCATCTCCAAGCAAGGAATCTCCAACCCACCCGGAAACCCAGCCTACAATGCTTCCAAGGCTGCTGTTCGTTTCTTGGGCGAGCAATTATCCTACGATCTCAAAGAAGAGAATGTTAAGGTCCACATGCTCGCTCCTGGTTGGACATACACCGGAATGGTTGGTGGTATTCCCGGTATTTACATTGACTCTGTTCACGGTGCTAAAAAGCCGGAGGGAGCTTGGACTCCTGATCAAGTTGCTGAGTACATGGTTGAGGGAATTGATAAGGAGCATGCTTTCATTATTTGTCCTGATAACGAGACCTCATCTGAGACTGACAAGATCAGATTTGAGTGGACTGCTGGTGACATTACTACCCCTCGTATGCCTTTGAGCAGATGGAGACCCGAGTACAAGGAAGAATATGCTGCTTTCGATGCGGCCCGAAGAAAATAAGCAAGATTTTTAAGCCATTCGAAAGTTTGCCATCTCATATGAACATTTATTGTATTTAGAAAACCTAATTGAATCATTACGCGTTACTTAACATTTACTCCGAGTCGGAAGCATCACCCTCGTAAGGAATTTCAGCTTGCGGCGTCAATCTGAAAGCATGACGACGACTTCCATCTAAACCTGCCCAATCAACCAGAGCTGAGTGCGAAGCACGTCTGTTGTCCCAGACTGTGACGGAATTAGGTTCCCAAGAAGCACGAACCTGGATATCAGCAGCTCTGATAGTGAAGTCATACAAAAAGTTGAGAATCGCGTCTGACTCCTCTCTCTTCATACCCTTGATGTATCGGGAGAATTGTGGGTTGACAAATAAAGATTTCTTTTTAGTCACCGGATGTTCACGAACAAGCGGATGAAATGTCTCAACAGGCTCACGACGTACAATACCTCCCGCATTTCGTGAAGCATTTGCCTGTGCAACACCTGAATGTAATACTTGAAGACCGCGAAGACGTCTTCTGAAAGTCTTTGATAGGCGATAGTATGCTTCTTGTGTATCGGTATAAATAGTGTCTCCACCGCTCT
Organism: Myxozyma mucilagina; assembly: GCA_030571435.1. Lineage (NCBI taxonomy): Eukaryota > Fungi > Ascomycota > Lipomycetes > Lipomycetales > Lipomycetaceae > Myxozyma > Myxozyma mucilagina. The sequence continues at coordinate 37,956 of JAJLXV010000035.1, forward strand.
CTGGACCTTCAAGCATTCCTAAAAATGTGGTTCCGGGAGGCTGATGCTCATAAGTTACATCCGAGTGCCATGCAATTGAGCTAATATGTTCTTGGAAGAAAGCATGCTCTGTGGCGTCAGCAGTAGCAGACCGATACACTAAATGAATCTCAGGATGACCCTTAGGAGCACCAGACGTTGGATGAATATGATTACGACCAAAGTATGAAGAGTACTCGAGCAACCAATCAATCGGTTTATCTTTTAGATCTTGATTTCTGAAAACCACAACTCCACGCTCTGCGACAAATCTAGCAAGTTCATCTTTTCCCGCTGGACTCAATTCAGATAGTTGAACACCTGTGACTTCAGATCCAAATTTTGGTGTGAGTGATTTGACTTTCAATTCAGTATTTGATTTGGAAAGCAAGTTGGGGAACGTGGGATCTGCACGAAGACCAGGATCATGGAATTCGTAATCTTCCCATGGAGGGAATTTCTCTTCTGGATCCCATGTGGGTAAAAAGTGTGCATATTTGGACTAAACTATACATTAGCACCTCTTGGAACATTAACTAGTAGTGTCAAATGAGTTTTACTCACTTCAGCATCCTCGCCAGCAAGGACTAGACGGCCATTGGCATCTTTTGAGTAAATCTTTGATTTATCTCCATGGAATGACGAAGCATCAATGGCTTGAATAGTATCAGTTCTTGACATCTTTTCAATGTATTTGATAGAGAGCTATATCAAACGTCAACTTTCAGTGGTATTGTATTGACACTGAAGTGCTCGCGGGACAGTTTTATCTCGTAGGAAAGGGACTAATATAGACGAGCACTCGTAATCTACTCTTAATCACCCAGCGACGCACGTCTCGTAATGGTGGAATATTGCATCATCAGTAGCGAAACGTAAAATACGAGCTTCGAGGCGTTAATAGAGTGTACCTTACCGAGCACCTGAATACGCGATTTAATTCCCCGCGATTGAACTCGATAAGACAAGCTATCTCCCTTAGCTCAGACACTTGTATCCATTAATCTGATAATCATAGCACATTTTTAAAGCTTCTCTATTTCAAACTACAATAACTCAACAAATATAACTCTATTATCTACATCTTTGTGAAAGAAACTATGTCAATAAGCTTGTCACAATTTACTCGTTTATTTCCTAATTGGGCGCCTCGATGACGTGACGCGCCTTCGTTCTTGCGTGCAGCGCAAGTGCAAGCCCCTGCCAACCATCCCCGTTTAACACAAGTGATATTTCGCTTCAAGTCTTATCTAGTAACTTTTTCTACACTAGTTGTTTCTATTGGTATAGTTCAAGACTGTAGAGAGCAAAAACTCTGTGGGTTAACAATGTTTCCATAGTGGAGAAATACAACGATAAATGAAAAACATTAAACATATTTAACCGATTACCAAATTGAAATTACTGTAGGTCGAAATCAAAGCAAATTGTACTATGAAAAAATAAAAATTAAAATATACAATTGAATAAACTTAAATCAAACAAAAAATACTCCCTTCTATATGTACAAATATAAATAATACTATAATTTCCACAAAATTTACTGAAGCAATCATCGCTCAAATCCTTTTTCTTGCTTTTCTGAAATGAAATTTAATCAAAAACAAACCGAAATCTCAAAATTTTATGACTCCAAGGTGAAAAACCCAAAGCGCTTTGTTTTCTTTCCTTCTTTCAAACATCAAATTATGTATGCGTACGATGACTCCATATATCCCAAAAAAGCACAAAAAATTCCACTAGTATTCTCTATTTAGTCTTCATGACATAGATGGTTCTGAAAGTGATGCAGTCTCAATTATATTTCTAGCAGCTGCAACCACCAATTCGGGATACATCTGTGTAGACATCATGTCCAAAATGAGTGAAGCATTCTTAAAATCTTTCACAAGGACATACGCGGCAATCATAGCCTCGTAGGTAGATGGCTCAGCAATTTTGGAGTCGTAGGCCGAGTCAAAGAAAGCACGACTTCGATTGATATCAACAAGTGCCCATCCATTGATGAGAGTGTTTGCCATGTACGCCGTGGGCTTCACGTCTTCACGAACCATCTCCGATAATATGTCATCAACTTCTGCTAATCTCCCATTAGCAACACAAACCTCTATCAAAGCCTGATATAAAATCTCATCACGTTTAGAGCCAACTTTTTCAGTGAATTCGTCAAACAACTTTCGTGCTTCTTCGTAGTTCTTCAGAGTAACACCGTAAGCATATATCAAAGACGCATAATGACCAGAGGTAATCACATTGCCATCTTCAACAATCATCGACAAAACGTTTTTGGCACTTTCAATATCGATAGGATCTAAAGTAGTGTAGGCATCAATCAACAGCTTATAAGAATGAGCTGAAAGCTTCAAATGCCTCTCCTTCATTAATTCAAAAAAGCTCAAAACTTTCGCGCGATTCTGTTTATTGCTAATGTAGAACTGCAATAACATGTTGAAAGGAGCAATACGAGGTTTGTAGTTCGTAGCACTTTCCATCTCTTTGAACAGTTTCTCGGCCAGGATACCATCTCCAGCGCGACAGCACGCACTAATCATGGTACCATAGGTCACAGAGGTCTTGCGCAATCTGTAAAGATCCATTTCGTTGAAATAAGCTAAAGCTTCTTTGAAACGTTTGGCTTTACTTAATTTTGCAAGAAGCGTATTATACAGGAAAGTCGTAGGACTAACACCGTACGCTCTAGCTTCATTAAAAAGATTGATAGCTTCACGCGCTTCGTCATGAGATCCAGCATACTTAAGCTTTAAAATGAAATTTGCGTAAGCATCAGCATCCGGAGCAGCTCCAATGCTAAGCAATCGATTTTTGAACGTAACCAGTTTATCTTTGTAAAGTAATGAATTTTTCTCCTGGCATTGGAAGTACATGGAGATCATGGCGGAATAGATTGACTGCCAAACATGATGCAACGTCGGTCGCTCAGTTATAGAAGGTAAAGATTTCTGCATCAACTCATACACTCGCTCTGCAGAAACTGGGTCTTTATGACGTCCCGCATAACTGATCAACTCAATGGCCGTAGGAGGGGAAATAGTAATACCCGAAGCATACAACTCTTCAACATAATCAACAATTTTTGTAGGTGTTGCTGTACCCTTGTTGACCATGTCTAGAACAGCCAGAGACTGCTCGATATCAAAGCGTAACAATTCCCATAAATACTTCTGACGCTCCTCTTCGCTCAAACCCAGCTCGTTGTTTGCTGGCGGAGGTACAGATACAGCTGGAGTAATAGGAGGTGCAAAATAACCGCCGGTCGAATTTTCATAGGAGACGTGTGCAGTTTGAGAAGCAACAATCGTTAACAAATGATTGCATTCCGCAGAAAGAGGGAACTTGATTTCGGCAACAATAGAAAGTAACATCTGGAGATATCTGTTGGTGGTATCACGGAATTCCGACGCAGGGAAAACTTCCACGACGCGTGCATGTGTGTACACCAACTTCTCTAGAAGATTTGGCGCGATTGGAAGCTTTTGATTTAACCTGTTCCAGAAAGGTGTGAAAAGCACTTCAAGACATGGTGGAGGTTGAGGAGCCAGTTTGGCAATCACAGGGTACTCAAAGTAGCGTGCAATACTAAAAGCTCTAGACCAGATTTGATCAGCATCCTGAACAGTAAACCAATCGACCGCAGCTAACATCTCGACAAGCACTAATCCAAGGTAATGATTGTAATGAGGAACTTCGTGGATATTTTTGAGCTCATTCATGTCTAGAGTTTGCAATTGGACAAACATGAATGCTTGGTGAATCATATCTTCATTGCCGTTTGAATTGTTCAAAAGATAAAGAGCAACTTTATGTACAGCATGCAAATCAATTGACAACCTTTTCTGAAGAATGACCTCAATCACACTTAGGAGTTTTGCTTTTCCCAATTCCGAATTATCGCTGGTAAGACCATAGATATAAGTGCTCACAGCCACCGGCACTGAAGTAATATCGCATCGATTGAGCAAATGGTCATATACTTCGTCAGTAGCCTCGCTCTTACAGTAAACGCATGCTTGCAAAAGCTTGCCGACAGTCTTCGCAGATGCAGTACCCAACTCTTCTTGAGTGATTCGGTTCAACCAGCCACGCGCACTTTCGACACCCTCTGGACTCGCCCATTGGTCGGGTTCCGTGTCGAGGTGAATCAACTCTTCAATAATCACGTTCGCTAACGGCGCAAACATCGTTTCTTTTTCAAAGGTGGGAAGGCTGATCACAGACTCAAAAAGAGCTAAAGCACCTGCGGCGTCGTTGCTCTTGTAATAAGCACGCAACAGCTCGCAGTATACATCAATCGTCTTAGGATCCTGCAACTCTCTGACATAGTTTTTGTAAGAGTTGAAGATCTCTAATGCAGATTGCAGGTCTCCTTGGAATACTCTGATAAGATAAATGAACATATCAGCTGTGAAGGTAATTTTATTTTGTCGGGCCAAAAGTTCAATTACTTCAAGCACAGCGAGAGCTCTGTCTTCCTCGCGTTTCAACGCAAGAGCCTCTAGGAGTGCATGAAACACGTCGGGACCGTACTCTACAGTCTTCAATGCAAGACTACTGAAGAAAATATCGAGAGCTATGTCTAATACAGGGCTGGATGCAGTCTTCGTGATGTAACGCTCGAGTATAGGATCGACGCTGCTAAACAGCTTTTTGATGGGTAGATAAAGTTCGTCTCGCAATTGCTGTTGCTCCGTATAAGCATTTGCTAATGAACCAATCATCAGAGAGTAGGTTTCCACATTTGGTAAGACAGATTTTGAGATCATGAAATTGTAAATGTTCAATAATTGACGTATGATAAGTGGAGTGGGTGATCCCCCAGCAAGATAAGACTGTAAAACCAAGTTGTAACTTTGAATTGAGAGATTCAGATTCTTGCTCTCAACAGTAAGATATAAGTTGATTAGTTTTTGGTACTCCTTCGTGTCATACAGAGAAAAAAGTTCTTGTTCAATTTCTGCAGCTCGACGGTCGTCAGGAGTTGTGGCGGACTCCACTTTAGCTTGATGTAAATCGATTGTAGGATTTAACTCAGGAGGAAGTTCATCTTCTGCTCCTGAGGAGACAAAATGATTGTATTCTTTATACACCTGGACCTGCTGATGCTATAATTGCGAACTGTTAGCCTAAAACTTTGGAATTACAGTAGACAATAACTGCTCACCTTCTCTGACTCAGCCATGATGCTGGCAGCGGTTGCATCGTCGACTTCGACAATCCGCTCACCAGAAATGTAGCTAGCTGTGTCAACACGGTCATCTTCAGTCGGTTGCTCAAGACCGATTTCTTTGTCGTTTTCAGTGAGAAGACGACCGGTTGAGAGCTGTCTGACTTGTTGGCTGTTGCGAGAGGAATGGATGTGTGACTCTGGAGCTATGAGAGTGGCAGGGCGAAGGTGCGTGCTGGACGCGGCTTTGCGACGTCTGTCATCATCGGACGTGGACGAAGTCGACACAGAAAGAGAGCCTGCGTTGTAGGTGTTTGCGTAAGAAGGAAAGGCGGTTCCGTTCGCGGAGGGATGAGCTCCAGAAGAAGATCCGGGACCACTAGAGAACGAGTGCTGGACAGAGCGAGATAGAAGCTGCTGAGCCTGAGCAGAAGCCTGCTGGCGCGCTAGCTGCTGGGTAGAGACGAAAAAGGCAGGCTGAGCAGAAGTCGCGGTGGACGCGACGAAAAGATTTTTTGCGAGCGCCGAGTGGCGGGCAATGGCAGCAAAGGACTTGAAGACCATTGTGCTGCGCTTTCAGTGCATGCTGCGAGAGCGGGGGAGAGGAAGAAGGAAGATGGGAGGCGCTGGCGACGGGTTAAAAAAGCTGAACTGCGCTCGGTGTTAATTTTTGTGGGCGACGCACATCCGCCGCGCCGCGCACCGCGTTCACTCCCGACCTTTCCCGTGACTCGTGGCCCAGTTTTTCCGAGTCCTGGAGAGACGTGTTTTTAATCATCCCCAGACTCGTAGAAATTGTTAAATACGTCTGAGCATTGTTATTTACTTTACGGAGTATCTTCTTCCTAGTTTTATACAGCCAGCAGTGCTAGCAGAATTCACACCTTGATGACATGCGAACAATGACTCTTCATCTGACAAGGCCTTCCACGCAGCTTCTCCGTGCGTAAAGGGCTAGGGCGACAAAAATGAGGAATGATGTCTAGTGCTTTGAGTCAGAGACGAAAACTGCACGGGCAGCAATGCAAATCGACCGGTGATGTCAGTGGCATCGCGGCCCTTCATCCATCTGTCAGCAACCTTAGGTCGTCAGCATAACCACCAATGCTAGTCTCTCTTTTGTATTTTATGTATGTATCTTCCATGGTTTGTAGGCTCTGATAATTGCATTTCTTTGTAGCTCAATCATCTGAACGTTGACTGGCCACACGATTTCAAATATGGTCACGTGCACTCACTGCGGCGTCAGATAATTTTGGAGTGATAGTGCGGCTTAATCCCGACACAATTTCAAGTCGGATTTTTACAACCTCTGTCTATTTTGATTTCTCATAATTATACTAGTTATATTTACAAAAAATCATTATATTCTTCTACTCTGGTCATTTCTACCCACAACCTTTAAACGCCGTTTCAATCCTGTTAAAATGCTTTTTGATATAGTAATTTATATGTAAGTGCAGATGCAAAAGATTAACAAAAAAACGCCGTTGTTGAAATATTTCTCCCTGTGTACATGCTGCTATCCGCTTAGAATACAACTTTGAACTTGCTTCCCACACTCAAAATACGCGACACAGTAAGCAAGCAGGCAGACACCAAGTATGACACACCGCAGAAAATGACTAGTCCGACGTAGCTACCGTCCATACGGCCTAAGATAGCTCCAGCGATCGGAACACCAGTAAGAGTACCTAAACTCGCAAGCAAGTATGCAGTTCCGTATCGAGTACCGTAGTTTCGCACATCACAGATCTGAGCAAAGCAGACAGGGGCAAGTGAAATTCCAGTACCAGAAGCAAATCCAAAAACAATCAAGTACGCAATAGCTCCACCGAGATTGCGGCCATGAACCGCAGCGACTGGAAGCCAAATTCCAAGCGAGAGGATACCACATGTCAAAACAGTACCAATCAACATGTTAAAGCATCCACATTTGTCGGCAAAGTATCCTGGCAACCATCTACCAAAGACTGATGCTGCATTCATGATAGCAGTCAAAGTGTATGCAAAATCGGTTGAAACTCCCTTGGAAATTGCGTAAGTGACGAAGTATGTTGAAGGGATAAGTAAAGCCCATTCGATTAAAAAGTTTCCAAATGCCAAAAACGCAAATCTAGGTTCTTTAAAGGCACTGATGTCAATAACAGCGCTGCTGTTGGCACCACCTTTGAACCGGGACTTCATGAAGACAATCGCAAAGATGGAAAAGAACAGCATAAAGAATGCAATAACTCGAACAGACCATCCGAACCCAATCTTGGGGATAAGCGCTCTGAGAACCAAAGGAAACATGATTCCACCGAATGATCCACCGGTAGTGACTACTCCGGTTGCCAACCCACGTTTGGCTTTGAACCACTGAGCGACAACTGCGACACTAGGAGTGAACATTAATGAACTGGAGACTCCATTCAAGATCGAAAAAGAAAGGAAACATTGGTAATATTTAGTGCTGAGACTGAACATCATGATGGCTAAGACAGAGCCAATTGCTCCGGGGATCACTAAAGGCTTAGCACCATATTTGTCAAATACAGGTCCTTTAAAAAAATGTTACTACTTTGATTTTTTATCAAATAAATAAGCAATCTAATAAGTACCAATCTGAACACCACAGAAAAAGAATAAGCATGAGTATGTTGAAAAAATCCAAGAAATGGTGCCTTCGGAGTAGTCCGTTAAAATGTTTGAGACCAAATAAGCTTGGAAAACACCGACGGAGTTCCACAGGCCAAAGACAGCAAACACAGCGCACCAGGCGCCAAAGACTACTGTCCACGCAGCTGCTCCTCCATCAGGAAAGTCGATTTCAGCTGCTTCTTTTTCTTGACCGATTTCCGCGTCTTGGAGAGACTGTGCTAGGCTGCGGTTTGCACCCGCCGCACCAGACAACACGGCTTCCGCGTCCAAAACGGAATCACTGTCGAGAGGATCAGGGGAAGGGGGCTGGGAAAGTTTTTCTTCTTTGAGAGACATTGCTTGTGGCTTGGTCCTTAGATCTCGATTTACCACTATCTTAAAGAGTGTTGAGAAGTTTTTGAGGAGAAACATCGAGCTGAGGAGGCAAGAGCTTCTTTTAAGGCCTCCATTGAGCTTTCCTCACCGGAGGAACAATTGGACAGTTTAGGGACGTTTGTTCTCCAAAGCACGGGTCTCCTCCCTTCACTGTCTCTGCCGGTCGTGGCCACCGCTGTGCCTGCGCGCCCAGACTAGAGCAAGCGCGGGCTCCGGACATAAGCCGCGGCACTAAACCATTTAAAGGAATTTTGTTCAGGAGTAGAGGCGCTCGCTAAACCTCTTTGGGAAGTGCGCCGGCGCTCAACACAAGTCAAGGATGTTCGGATTCACGGTCTTTGTTATCCCGCCATCGACATATCGACATCTATTACGCGTCACTACCGCAGCTCATGATTTTTTATCTTTGAGAAAGATGACAAAATCGATCAACGACTCTTTCAGTGTTCAGCTTGAGTCCGCCTACGGAGCTTCTGAGGTCCGATGGCAAATCTGTTCATGTTCATGGACCAGCCCTAACCATTCTCGGAGTTTATTTTGCACTGTCCACCGGAGAGAAAGATCTCGTGCTAACGCCCTTTAGTCTTGCTACTTCCATTCTTCATTTTTCTAACCATTGCTTGCCACTACATGATGACCAGAAAGACCAAAAATTGTTCCTATATTGACCATATGATGTTTCGTTATGCTGACTCCTTACGGACTCGGTCTTTCTCCATGTACTCGCCACCTGAACCATTTTCACTGGTCTTTCTTCTGTTTTTCTTCTACTGGCACTGAAGGGACCCATTTGGAAATACGGCCAACCATGTCCACCAGCATGACAAGGGGTACAGCGAATGTTGGGAGGTAGACCCGAAACAGTTTCAATCTGTCCGCGTCATTGAACTTTTCTGTTGATAATTCTTTAAACCCGTAAAGTATCTCGATAATGCATGCTAATGTCGTTAAACTAGCATTCACGGCGTAGATAAGTGTAGGTATATAAACCCATTTCAATCCTGCAATAAATTGAGCTCATTACAAATAAATCCTGTTTCTCATTGACGAACCTTTACGGAAAGCAAATGATCCAACAATGAAAAATGGTAACTGAAACAGCCCCTCAATTAAAACAAACAAACTGAACCAAGCAGGAGGGTTCCGTAATAAAGGATCATTGTTCTGCTCAAGATGAGTTTTAATCAGTGCACTCTGTATCGGAAGACGGTATTCGGCGGGGATTATTATTCCAATATCAATCAAGGCAGTAATGAATATGTGAAGTATGCTAATAATCAACGTTAATACTTTCAATTATTTAGCTTTTCTGGATTGTTAGTAGTACATACAAATACACAAAGTAGAAGCCATCCAGCGGGCGTTTCAATAGCGAACTTGCTGCCATCTTTACCGATCACTGAATGATGTCTGTTGAGTCTCGGTCGCCGTAGCGTTCAGCCCGAGTTTCTCATCTTTAAACTCTAATTCATCAAACTGAACGAACAAAAAAAAGTTGCAATTCTCCCAACCTACCTAAACTTATATATATATATATATATTTACATTCCACTTTTTCTACAAGTTATAGTATTACTCGTTAAGAAATGTCTACCGTTGGAAGTCTGATTTTTTGCAATGATTGCGGAAATTTGCTGGACAGTATAGTGTCGGCAAAGAGTAGTTTAGATTGCTCGCAATGCGGTGCCACTTATAGTGCTCAAGGTAAGAACAATCATCATATCAGATTTTCGACGTATTCTAATAAATTTCATTCAGCATTCGAGGATTTGACTGTTACCACAAAATCTTCCGAGACTGCTTTTCCTTCATCATTGAGACAAAAGCGATCTGTTGTGAAAACTAGCTTAGATAGAGACGAACAGAACGAAGAGGGTGCTACGGTAAGCTTACACGTCATCTTAGTTGTGATTCGTTCTGATCTAACATGTATGTATAGATTAACGAAAAATGCCCACAATGTGGTAAAGACGAAATGCAATACTACTCTTTGCAACTTCGAAGTGCTGATGAGGGTGTATGTATTTCTGCAATAGTTATATCTATAAGCTTCTAACTAATTGAATAACAGGCGACAATTTTTTACTCGTGTACTGACTGTGGTTATAAATTCAGTACAAATAACTAATATGCTCTATTTGACGGCGTGGAAGTTACAGAGGCTGTGTTATCAAAAGTTGTCTTTTTTCGGTTATTGGCATTATGGCGTTGGAGCAGTTTGATAAATTTTTAATTTAAAAGTAAAAATTCGTTATATAGTGAAAAATATACTTTAATTGTTTTACTGTTTTGAATAATGTGATATATATTTTATCTCATTAAGTCTTAATACCAAAGCACTCCGCGAAAGCGTGAAACCAGCGAAACGCCCATATACGCAAACACCTTATAGACAAAACTCCGTACTAAACAATAATGCAATCAAATCTACAAATCAGACCCCCAATCAAACACGAAACCCTTCCGATTTTCCAGAGTACTTGCCATTAATCCAATGCTGATATGTTTTGAACCGCTTTTTTTGATCCTCATCAGCGACTTTCATAGCCGTAGCTACCTCAGGAGCCAAGATGTACTGCACATATTTTACACTATCCTCGTCTTTGACTTGGTCCATTGAATTAATAGCATTTGTATTGTTGTTACCTTTAATATAATTTTCGAATTCCATATGTTGCCGGTTTGTCATTGAAGACTTTTTTTCTGCAGCACTTAGAGGTGCGAGATCTGGATGAGACAGATATTTTTTATATTGTTGCGTCTCAGAAGATTGCACAACTGGTTTGATCATTTGGCCTACAATCTCTGGTATATCTCTAAACTCATTATAACGACCTTTTTCATCCTTTTCACCACCGTAGTACCATAGTTGATCGTCAAACCCGTCATCATTGTCCAAAGGCATCGCAGCAACTTGGCTATAATAATCCTCACTTCTTGAAGTTGATATGGACGCAGTGTCAGGCTCCAATGGAGGTGAAGGACTTTGTTCTTCTAAAGTTCTTGATGAAAAATCAATGAATCCAATGTCCAAGAATTTGCGCGTTCGGCGAGTGCTGACAACACTTATGATACTGCTCCGATCATCCGCAATCTTCTCTCGTTCAATCAGTTCGCGAGCAGTAGGATGTTGATCCATATGAACTTGTCTTGGCTCAAAAGGACTCAGATTATATTTGCTATTGCCCACGACACTAGTTAAGAAGTTAGCTCTTGCCACTCATTTATGAAGAACACATTGCATACATGGAAGGTAAATATCGCAGAGTAGAATTCATGTTATATTGGAAAACCTTTGAAAATGAGGATAGCATTTTTGGTTTGTAATACTCCATCCAGTAATCGTCAAAGTATCCAGACGCTGATCGTGGAACTTCTTCGTCTTTTAGTGTCGCCATCTTCGCTCTAATTACTTCTACTTCTCGCTCCGTGAGAGACTTCTGCAGATTGACTGGAGTCCACCATTTACGATAGCTTCTCCGCGGCGACTTTTTTGAGTTACCCAAACCAGGTAAGCCATGATGCAGATAGTAATCAGTACTCAAATCCCATAACATTGGTTGGTTCGCTTCAAACACATAGTATCCTAGGAAAAGATTGATTGCCTCCTGGCGTTGACTATCTGTTGAACTTATTAGCATGTGGAAAATAGCCAACTTTGGCGGTACTTACCAACAAAAGAGTTATTGTAGTAACGACGAATACTCTCAATGACATCACGCGAATGACTAGTCCATTGATTAATCCGTCGATACGTTTCCATAGTATTGACAAGATGTGAACCACCATACTGCAGAGCAATGGTATCTCCATGATCATGGTACATTTCGGTAAGCAAATTTACAGCATCAGTATCATATTCTACCGTAGTGCCTTTGATGACACCAAGAGCATGTAACTGATACCCTAGCGCTCGTTTGCCAATGACAAACTGAGCTGCATTCGTCCGATCCAAACAGTCAATACAGTTTGTTCTACAAACACCAGATTGTGTAGAAGATGGTTCAGCACCATTATGAAAGATTTTCACAGTTTTGAGAATTTTGTCTGAGTACTCCTCCAAAAATTCTATGACTTCCTGATCACGTCCTTTAGAGGCTCGGCTCATATCCCACGATGTATACAGAATCTTTCCATTATCAGGTAGAAACTGATTAAGATACTGAAGGCACTGTTCAAACTCACGAAGCAGAATCGTTTCGCGAGGGGTTCGTTCGCGAGTTTTGATGAGATTGAATACTACAACTGGTGTACCATATCGCCGGAATTCGTCATCAAAGTGCAAAGCGGCTGCACTAAAAAAAGGATCCACGGCGTTTACTAAAAACCAATGTCAGCGCATGTGTGCATCAACGAGTATAGCTGCACACTTACGTTCAATAGGAGGCTTAGGTGACATTCCGTTAACATCTTGAGTCCAAAATAAAGGAATACTACCTCGATGTTGAACAAACGAGGTGTAAGACTTATTGGCATACAAGTTGCCATCAGGCGAATGGAAAGACGTAGTGAGCATATCTGACACAATCTGCTCAGTTTCAACATCATTTGCGACGTAACCCTGATCATTGGCACCTCTTTTCAAAAATCTTGCTCCTGCAAAATAGTGAGAACGACGAGCAATAACCGCAATTGACACATTGCGTCCGTATACTGAAATATGCGCTTGATCAATAAAACCATGGACAATTGGCAAACACCATGTTAAAACATCGATATTGGATTCGAAGGCAGGTCTCAGCAAATGATGGTTCCAGACGAACATTTCGCTGTAGTCGGAATAGACTTTCCACTCAGAAGCAGGCATCTTCAGTTTGACTCTCTCACGTTCGCGATCCAAATTACGCTGGAGAGTATTTGTAATATCATAAGAGTAGCTGAAGTAAAATGTTTTACTTAAATCAAGATTTTGGAAAGTGCTGAGAAAACGAGCCTCTTTGGAGTTTCTATGAGGTTTTCGATAAGTCGCACTAGAGCATAATGGTATAAGCTCTGTTGCATCAATGTGATAAACGTAGTGTCCGCCTAGTAAAGCGACTGCACTGCGCTTCGTAATGACAGACATATAATAGTACTGTGTGAATCTGATAAATCCAATTACACCCCATGAAGTTAAACGCTTTGTAAGCCCACCAATTGGATTTCCATCCTGGATTGCTTCTAACAGTTCGATGATCTGTGGATGCGAATAGATTGTGTCATCCTGTGTTAATGTTAACACACCTTGATCTGCGGTAAGATCAATTTTCAGAACTCGAAACCGGGTATCGTTAATATTCGATCCAATTAAGTAAAACCGAGTTTTGGTTTCGTAAAGAGTGTATTTGCACATTCTGTTAAGTGTTGCATCATTAATATTGTCATTATCGTCGTCATTGGCATCGCTTCCTCTATATTCAGATTTGAGAGTACCACCGTCTTCAGTAGACGACGCTGCAACGCTGGGGATTCCAGAGTGAACTTCCTCTTTTACCAATTTCATCGCAGGATTCTCCACTGTTTGCGGCTTACTACTGGCAAAATTAAGGAATGGTATTGGTGAAGCCGGCGGTTTCTGGTAGGGAGTAGACGCTGTACTCGTGCTGTACGATGCAGTCGTGGTAGATCCGGTACCGCCCTCATGACCAGACATTGTCGAAAACACCAATGCAGGATCAACAGAATCCATGGTGAGTAATGCTTTTCCACGGACGCAGTCTGACTTGCTGACCTCTCAATCTTGATACAATTGACGTTCGATTGCGATAAACGTCATCTCATAACATGGCAAATTAAAGTTTCAATGTTAAACGTTACTCGAAGGGTAGTACAACACCCTGCATTAGAGTGTCAGCTTCAAATGCGTAATGCCCAAATACGTTTTGCACTTACAGCCCTAACGTAGCGTGCACTGAGAACTGAGCATTAGGGTTGTACGGATTGGCCGAAGCTCTCACAGCCCCGAGCAGCTCTCAAACCCACCTATAAAACCAGCCCTCGAAAGAAAATTTTCTTGCTTCCTCAGGATCCTTCACGGGATTCCTCGATTCTATTAGAAAACAGTTCTCAGTCTCACTGATTGTTTTCAGAGTGTCTAATCTATTTGCGAGTACAGCGGCGCTGCGCATAATGGTATGCGCTCTTTGATCTTTGTGTGACGATTACTTGTCTCGATGGATCTCTGACTGTAGTAGTCTAGTGCAACATCACAATCGCAGAACCCATTAGCCCAGGATGGAAACACTTCTCGCTATGAGTACACTGATGAGCAGTGGGAGCGGATGATGGCTGAAGTTCACGTCTCGAAATCGTATGTTTTGTCCAAATTCGTTTGTTACTACTTGAGCGTGTCTCACTTCAATTTACCATGATGATTTTAACTACAAGTTGGGAATCTCTCTGACAATTTCGTGGAGAAAAGAATAAATTTACTTGATTTCTGATTGGATTGAAATGATTCATTAGCTTCAACTTTTAAGAGCATATTTGCTAATTGATTTTTCTGATAGGAGCTTGAACGCATTGGTAATGAATTACTTGATCATTGAAGGATATCAGTCGGCAGCTACAAAATTTGCTCAAGAAGCAAATATATCCTCTTCGGTCGCGTTGGATTCGATTGATGACCGGATAAAAATACGTGCTGCTATTCATACCGGTCGAATTCCAGAAGCAATTGAGAGAATCAATGATTTGAACCCTGAGGTATGTTACTAATTCTCTCATGTTAGGGATGCCGTGACTTTGGAAGGATTGTGAGGTATTTGCTGTGATTAATTTGTTCATGCACCACACATAGTCATCTGTGATGAAAAAAAGAAACCTTCAGTCTTCAAAATGAGCTTTCGCCTCCTTTCTTACTAAAGTCGCGGCTTGATTACTATTTTCAAAGTCTACTTATCTAACAATGTCGACAGCTTTTGGACACCAACCCAGAACTGCATTTTGCTCTGTTACGGTTACAGTTGATTGAGCTTATTCGCGAGTCTGCTTCGTCGCCAAATGGCGATATCTCTCAGGCCTTGAACTTTGCTACCTCTCATTTGGCGTCAAGAGCACAGTTAAATCCTGATTTCTTGGCTGATCTTGAGCAGACCATGGCGCTCTTATGTTTCAGCACAGAAAATCTTGTTCCTCAGCTTGCGGAGCTTATGGATCCTGCTCTTCGACGTCAGGTTGCAAACAAAGTTAATGAAGCAATATTGGAAGCTCAAGGAGTTATGAGAGAGGCCAAAATTCGTGGTTTAGTTCGTGTATGGGGCTGGGCAGACAACGCGTTGCGACAGGACAAGGGTTCTGTTCCGTCTTTCGATTTGAAGAATATTGCATAGGCTAATTTTGGCCGGTTTGATAGGTTTTTGTGAATTGGAGTGCATTTTTTTAGTATTAGGTTTTTGGGAGGATTATGATGATTCAGGGTTTGCTATATGCAGGATTAGGAGTCGAGCAGGCTAAGGAGATGGAGTATTCATGTGAAAGGCGCTAATGTTTATTGTGTAACATTTGTACTATGGTGTAATATTATATCAAGTATTCTTCGCGTTTCTATATTTCTATTGTAAGTGCTTGGTACATTCATAAAAGGCCCCTGTAAAGTATGCCAATTTCTTCAACTGCTTGCACTGTCTCAATCCAATTTTCTTGTACTTTCGCATCTACCGCCTTCGATGTGGTTTCAAGCAGTGCAGCTGTCTTTTTCATTTCTCTCTTTAGTTCGACTATGTCGTTAGACCCTTTGGATTCTGCTTCACAAGCTCTTTTCCAGCTCAATAGCAGTCCTTTCAGCAACTGAAATCTGTAAATCGCGATGCGAGGGGCCGTGACATTGATTACGATCTGACACGTACTTAAAGTAGCGAATACCAGTGGTGGGTATAATATGACAAAAGGATCGGATAGCGCGTTCACCAAAAGCTTGATACTATGTTGTAAATGCGCGACAAAATATATGCCCATTTCAGAAGCTATGTCTCCCATTTTTCTGATGAGAAGTTCTGATATCTTCACTTGTTCACCGCATAGAGATATAGCATGATAAACGCCATTAATAAGTAGTTGTCTCAAATATTTTGAATATTTCTGCTGGTATTCGTTTAATCTCTTCTTTGGATCATTCTTCTCTTTGAAGTTGATAGCAGTTTTGCTGCCAGTGTCTTGAGCTTTGACTGATGCTAGTAGCACTAAAGTGTCATACGCCTCATTTAATAGAGTGACGGATTCAGGTAATGATATAATGGATGTTCCTAGAGGTAAAAACGATAAACATGCCATAAGAGAGTCCCAGAATAAATCTGTGAGTCCCCGGATTAGTATAAATTGCGGAGGCGTTTTTAGGAACACAAGATGGAGAATTTGGCAAGCTCTGATTTTGTAGAAAACTCTTGCATCGTCCAAAATGGAGAGTGTTGGAGGAATAATTAGACCCCAGTTATTGACAGTGAACTGTTCGTCCTAATAACATTGATTAGCTGTCTCTAAAAATTTCGTACGTTGCGCT
The DNA here is from genome assembly GCA_030571435.1 of Myxozyma mucilagina. Lineage (NCBI taxonomy): Eukaryota > Fungi > Ascomycota > Lipomycetes > Lipomycetales > Lipomycetaceae > Myxozyma > Myxozyma mucilagina. The sequence goes on from JAJLXV010000035.1 coordinate 54,650, forward strand.
CTTACCTCAATGTGGCTCAAAATGAAATGAATTAAAGTTGCAGATTCAGGTCTAATGGCAGCCCAAGACAACGACTCATCTATATCGAACGAAGACTCCAATTCGTGGTCTCTGGATGTTGATAGAGTACCAGCAGCCGTGACATTCTTTTTCCTTGCATTATCAAATAACGGTCTGATTGTGTCGTTCAGGATAGCCTTGCCTACCGATGAAGTGATGTAGTTCTTCGCAAGACATATGTCTCGAATGTCATCAGCAATCAACTTAGCTTGCGTGGAGCACCACGGATCATCTTCGACTCCGTATGTTGCAACAGTCTCGACTAATGTCTGTCTTTCTTTTGCTTCAAGTTCTAATGGAAAGGCTAATACTGCTTTGAGAGCTCGGAGGAGATTAGCTGAATTTGTCTTGAAAACCATCTGGTGATTCCAGCGCGTTTTTGTCTCAACTAATGATCCTTATTAGCAATGCACGAATCAATTCCCGTACACCCACATACCATAAGCATCATCTTCCATAATCCATCCTCCTGGAATTGGACGTAAAAGCTGGCAAATTGTCTTCAACAGATTTTTCGAATAGTCAAGCCATGCGTTCGAATCGAGTTCTGTGACATTTTCCGTAGTCAAGAACTTAAATAATGTTTCTATAAAATTCGTTTTCGATGCAATAATTGGTAGAGTTTCGTCATCTACATTTGACAGCGTCGCAAAATGATCCAAGTTTAGAAAAGAAGACGGTGATTTGGTTTCCAAGAGCCGTAAGATTTGGAGCCTTCAATATTAACAATTGGACAAAGAACAACTAGCTTGGCACATACTTATCCTTTTCGAAAAAGACCAAGGTTTCGTGACTATCATTGGAAATATACAAATCTGGAATGTCCATACCTAATTAATCATGGCTCTTATGTACATAAATAGTATTAAATGATTAATGAGAAAGCGATTTAATTAAAATGATAGTAAGAGAAACGGAAATACCCAACTTGTTCATGTGAAATTAACAAGCCGCACAGAAATATATTTGTGGTTTCCCCAGATTTTGAATATTCAGCTGAACACTTTCCAATGTATAATACTGTTCAGACTTAATTTATTCGAACACTAAATCAGAGTAAATAGAGAGTAGTTATTTATTAATGGATGACGCCGCAGTCAATAAAAAAGACTTCAACAGTATTACGATCTGGAGAGGAGGTCAGTTTCAGGAAACTCAAGACGGGCTACTAAATAAATTAAGTGCGCGATCTCGATCACTTCACTGGAATAATAAAGACTCTCATGGTCCCGCCAAACGAGTTTTTCTAACGATCATTACTTTCGTGTCTATTATGAAGTATCGTTCTCATAAGAGAAATGAGTTCCAACACTAGCCCATTGAATACGATCTCAGATGATGGTCGTGTAAGGCTACAAATGGACATTAAGAGCTAGTTTTGAAAACATCAGATGCGCTAAGAAGCTATGCATAAGAACATGAAACATGGCATTGCTCGAGTACTGCCAAAGAAAGATACTATGTTCGAATATTCGGCGGATGAAGTGGTTGCGACTAACGACTAAGAACATTTCACATAGTTGAGCAAACAAGGATCTGGCAGCCAGTACTGTCAGAATGTGTACTCACACTACAATTTCTGAAGATATTGACCTTGCAACATTTTGTATGCCACCGAGCTCGTTCTGAAATCTGAGCAGCAATTAGCGTTCAAGGGAAACAGTCTTTATCGATCACAAGCAAAGTAGCGCATGCTCCGTCAGTCAGATTTGCATCGGTTGACGTTTACACATGGTTTCCATCCAGTTCTTCTTATCTTATTATGAGACTGGCCACTACCTGATTAATTCATCTTCAGATTCGCTGTTCAAATTGTAATGCCGCATCTTTAGCCGCATTATCCGAGCATCGCAGTTTATTTATCCGAAGATGTGTTTCATCTTGGACTTACAGACATCGGACATCCACTGCACGCCACGAGAAGGTTGAATAATTTTTGCGCTTTTTCTATTTGAACTGTGAGCCTTTACGTTGTTGAGTGAATAGTGAAATAATGGGAAATTGGGCTTGGAACGAATCTCAAAAAACCTATGAACGAAGTTTTTACGAAGGTCTCGTTCGGACTTTAAAGAACTTTGTGTGATTCAAGGTTAAAGTTTCAAGATTGCGCCGAGCGGATTGCTTTATTTTTTTGGAACCATAGCAGACTCGAACCTTATTGTTGCGTACACTCAAAACTTCTTCAAAGGGTAATTGTCTCCCCAAAAGAAAGAAAACGTTATTTTAAGCTTTCCGGGTTATCTAGCTCTTTTAGTCCCGAAAGTTAATGAGTGCACCCTTCGAAGCTCACAGAGCGCGACACAATTAAGGTCTCTGTAGCCAATAATCAAGTGTCATATAGCTTGAGAAAAGTAGTGCGGAGTGGGGCATTAAAGGAATTCCATTTCCAACAATTTTGGGAGGCTTTTTGGCAACAAGCCACTTCTGACCTAAAATCGGAGATTTTGCTGGTCGCGCACACTAGTTACTCGTTATCGGGTGAGGGGAGACATTGCATTCAACATTGCCATCTGCTCCCTCTCCAAGCACACGCGTTCAGTATTCAGAACTAATCTAAATCCATCAAGTTCAACCTTCAATGAAATCATTCAAGATTATACACTACAGTACATCGCGCAGAACTCGCAGCATTTGAACACTGTTATCACATTTATCACATTGGCCACATCCGCTCTTTCAGCTGATTAGCAGCAAGTATTCTCGAAATTGTTCATCAACTGAACAGTATACACGCAAAGTAGAATATGTCTTTGCAACCGACGCATTATGGCCCCGAAGAGGCGGCTACGATGCTGCTGAACACTGGTATAGCCAAAGCGTATCAACGACTAGACCTAATGATTTCTCGGAACTTTTTGGGCGGAGCGTTAACCTCAGTAGGAGGAATGATCACGCTTTTAGTAAAAGGAGGATGCAACGACATGCTTGCAAAGAATCCTGCAGTTGTCAATATTTTAGCAGGCCTTGTCTTCCCGGTCGGCGCAGTTATGTCCACTTTGACAGGAGGTGAATTATCTACCGGAAACGTATTATTTCTTTCAGTTGCACTATTCCAGCGAAAAATCTCTTTTATCAGAGCGCTTTATTGTTTTGTAAGTTCATCGCAAGGTTAAGCTCGACGGAGATTGACTGTCATTCTAGATCGTCTCTTTTATGGCAAATTTAGCGGGATCTTTGTTTTATCTAGTCATCGCGCATTTTGGTCGTATTTTGTCTGAAGAGCCATATAGGCAAGGTACAATATTATCAGCTGAGGAGAAAGTTATAATACCGACTGGCGTTACTGTATTTGTGCGTGCAATTGGTGCAAATTGGCTTATTTGCATTGGCACATTCACCGCTCTGTTATCGCGCACAACAGTAGCAAAATGTATTGCGCTATGGATTCCAATCTTTGTTTTCGTGACAGTCGGTTTCGAAAATTCCGTTGCAAACATGTTTTTGGTTCCAATAGCCATGATCAATGGCGCCCCGGTATCTGTGGGTTTGTTCATATGGAAATCACTTATTCTCTCAACGCTGGGAAATATTGTGGGCGGCTTTGTCTTCGTGGCCGGTGCTTATTGGTATATCTACATATTTCCAAAGGCAGCCGAAGAGGATGACGATAATTTCAGTGCTGGAAAAAGTCCACAGCCATTACTGCCGGTTGCGGAAGGGCACTCACTTGCTCTCGATCCGGTTCTAACTCGAGTTTTTACTCGACATACTACACGACAATCGACCGCTTTGTCAAATAACAACTCTGTCGAATCGTTCAACAGGCGCAAATTTATGGCAGATAAACCATCTGCAAGGCGTGCGAGCGGTAGCGCGGATGAACAACCTAATACTTCAGATACTACTGCAGTTGGTTCAAGTACGGAAGGCGAAAAGTCGGAGTAGAGTTTGTTTGGTTTTTCAGATTTGAGTCTGCATTTCGAATTGTGCTGATCACACTTCGCTGTTCTACATTTATGATTTTTTTACGACACTCGAGATTTTTTGTGGTGATTGATAGATACGCATCTTGTTGATTAACATATATGTTGATACGTGCTTGGTTGATAAAATTAATTTTCTACTTTCTATTTGCATTTTTCATTTGCATTTATGCATTGTTTTGGTGGGTTTTTTATGTATTATGGTGTCTTCGGTTGTTAATAGATTAATGTTCAATTTCTATAATATTAATTTCTTTTTATATGACTGCGCAAAGACCATAGGTCTCTGCGATTTATATGAGAATCAGAACTAACTTTGATTGAGATTGGTCAGGGCTAGGCTTAAATAAAGTTGATCACGTGGATGTATTCTGCGCGTCTCGGCGCGTATCGGGAACAAGATAAATATGACATTGTAAAATTGATCTGAGCAGAATTAAAACATTGGGGCGCAAACAGCTCAGTTCAATTTGTTTTTTTAGAGGGTAATAACTCTGTGTTTTAAAATTTCAGAATCGTACAAATGAGCACGGTTTCAAGATCATTGCTGGAAAGACGAACACTCTCAAGTCTATTAAATTGTAATAGGAGCTTCAGATCTCGAACTATTTCAACGCTGCGGAGAGATTCTTGCACTCAATTGAAACTATATGGCACAGAATCTGCTAGATTTAGTGGTAAAAATAGTTTTCTGAGACCGAATCAATTGAGAAAACGTGCTTTCTTTACGGCAGCAAGCCATGGAAACAAAGAAGCGCGGAATGAACATGGAATACCTACGTCAGATTTAAGGGCGGAAACCGATAAAATACTAGAAGATGCACAAGATATACTATACTCAGATGCTACGAATACTACAAAAAGCATAAGTTCGGAAGCACAGGCAAACTCACCGTCGAAAGAGTCTCGAACATATGGATCAAAAGAAACCGATAAACTACAGAATTTGCCGTCAAAGTTAGAAGCGCGGCGGTCGCAAATTGCAAGATCGTTTTCAAAAAAACTGGACGAATTACAAGCTGCGTTATTCATGGCCGGGAGAACTCTCAACGACATTACAGGTTACAGTGAAATTGATAAACTAAGAAAAGCTATTGACAGACAAGGTATTATTTAGAGTTGTTATCTTTATTATTCTATTCTCGCTAACAATCAACTTTAGAGGCTGTGCTACTTTCAGCCAGAGAAGAGGTTAAGAATGCCAAAGATGCCTATTCAGCAGCAATTGCTAGAAGATCCGCATCGCAAAGAGAAGTCAATGAGTTGCTTCAAAGAAAACACACATGGTCAGCAAATGATCTAGAGAGATTTACAAATCTTTATCGATCAGACCATGCAAATGAACAAGAAGAGCTTCATGCTGGAGAGCGTCTAAGTCGTGCCGAACATGCTGCCGACGAGGCGCAGGCAGAATTAGGACGATCGATATTAAGTCGATATCACGAAGAGCAAATTTGGTCTGATAAAATTCGAAGAGCATCTACGTATGGAACTTGGGCACTTATGGGAGTCAACGTGTTTCTTTTTTTGATTGTACAGTTGGGATTAGAGTCATGGAAACGAAGACGACTTGTGGCGTCGTTTGAAGAGAAAACTCGCGATATGCTTGAACAAGCAAAAATCATCGTTCCTACCCTTGAAGACTCAGGAGTTTCAAAACCAGAAAACGTTCATACAAAAGCCAACGACACATCTGCTGAGAATGAAAATGGCCAGCGACATGGGGTTGAGGATGTCATGAACATGCCTGAAGGTCTTCTCGAAGACGTTGCCTCTGCAGTTACTTCAATATCCTCAACACACCGAAGTATTTCAACTAAGTCATTTAAAGACGCGATTGAAAGTTGTCGCACTGTTCTTTTGGGACGAAGTGACGACGGCTCTGATGTTCCTTTAAACGCAATCTACGAATCGACGCGGAAAGAACTCGCTATTTGGACAGGAGCTAGTGCTGCATTGGGCGCTATTGGCGTGGCATTTGTTGCATTTACTTTCAACTTGTTAATTCAGCGATGAAATCGAATGCAACAAGCTGCGACTATAGAAACTGAAATACATCGAAGATCAGACTTCAACAGCATCTATCATAAAATTCACTTCACCATCATACTACTGTAAATACATATGCAAAAAATTAGAATCGCAAACTAATCAAATACACACAAACGCCAAACAAAACTCCAAATATATATGTCCCAGATGCTGATATAGCGGACTAAGCGGCACTCAACATGATAGCACTACTACTATCGGACTTTTCACTAGTTTGATAAGTTTCCTTTTTTAACTCTTGCTCAAAAAAGTGAAACGCATTATTTCTAATGATTGCCGCGTGAAATGTTACAAGAAATAGGCATAGCGATATTAAAATCACAATAATGCCCACAATTGCACTCAAAATTTTAAATGCTTCAATATTTAGTACGACCCCAAGCTCACGGGTTGCTAACGCATAGGTTCCTAAAGGGAAAGACATTCCCCACCATGCCACGCCAAAGATGCGTGGTCGATAATAGAGGCAGGCTGCGACAGCAATAAACATCCAAAAAGTGGCTAAACCGACCATGCAAATTGCAACTGAGGACCCAATATACTTGTACACAGAGGCGCCACCTGATCCTATATTGATGTCCTTAGAGATATAATCTTTGAAATTCAAAGCGTTTATCAGAAAACCGTAAGCACCTTGTCCAAGTGGTCCAACTGGAAGAAAGCAACTGATTATTGCTTCACGAGCAGGCATATTATGAACTAGTAATCTCCAGGTGTAAACGACTGTGAAAATGAAAGCCAAAAGCTCACCGTTTCCCCAAAGTAGTGCTGTCAGCACTATCATGTGAGGACGCCAATTCTCCGGTAAGTATTCAACAAGGACCGAGCCAGTTGTAGAGCAAACCACTAGGGATACTACAGGAAGTAATATGACAGCGTTAAGCCCTGCGGGAGATTTCCGATCATGAACAATAAACCCCACTAAAACTAATACCCAGGCACACGTAATGGACAGGCAAACATCAATCCACCATAAAGAGTAACAAGCCCAAATAGCTTTTTTGCCAAAGATTTCAATTATACAGGTGGTAATAGATCCCAATCCCATTGGCAAACACCCCCAAAACATTGACTGCGAAGGATGTAAAAATGAATTTTTAAAGGTGCTGGGAAATATAATGGATCTCAGAATTGTCATAACTGTAAATAAAACAAATAAGAACGAATCCACACCCCAAAATGCAATGCCAGCTGCTCTCAACCATTTTGCTGGAAAAGGGTAATTCAGTAGAATGCTACCAGAAATGCCGAGACCCATAGTCATGCCAAACCAGCTAGGACTTGTCAGTAATTGATTGACGCACAAAAGTCTGTAGTGGCTTACCATGGACTAAAATGCTCAATGCGGTAAAGCATATACTGCTTAAAGCAATTCTGTAAACTTCTTGTCTGCTTGTAGAGATCCTCAACCATTATTTATTGACTGGACCGATAGAAATTGAATAAAAAGAACGATATTGATATGTGAAAATCCGGAGGACGAGGCGGTGCGGGGCTTTTAACTTTTGGTCGCCCTGAAAAATGTGGCGAAAAACAGGGCTTGATATGAGTCTTATGTGGCGGACACCGGACGAAAGAGGCGGAGTTAAGGCTGTGGTGGCCGTGACTGCTTCTTTGTGGCACGGCAATATGTGGCTTTATGCTCGTTTCAATTAGCAAAAGTTTTTACTTCTTTGTGGTTGGCCAGCAAACAAACCGTAAAAAAGTATCAGTTTCAAGTACAAACTAAGTGAACTGTATCTAGTAATATTTAGATATTGATAGATTTAAATCTCAGTTGCTTCTGATCAATGTAGAGAATATAGAAAGAATATGCAGATTGACGCCGCGCCGTCCCCACATTCATTTTTTGCAGCCACACTGTTCTCGAAAAAGCAGTACTAAATTGAAATGTACATCCAAGATAAAACGCCTATATAAAAGCTCAGTGCTCGCTCATGACTAATTTTAAATAGTAAAATATTGGCTTAATGCTGATATTTACTGGAGACATTAGCCAGTATCAAATGAACTTTCGGTCGTTGCTGTGATCTTTTATCAGCGTTTTCCGTCACGCGCTCTTATAATTAATAGAGAGTTACTGTTTATTTCCTACCTTTCACCTTAACTTATACGCTTTGATTAGAGTATCATCAAGTTGTTGTTTGTTCATATTGATTAGTGTGGTGTACAGCCACAAGGTTCCATTCAGGAGTACATGTAAGCCCTAAGCCCAAGATGTGGCATGGGCTTGGTGTTCTTCGACAGTCATCGTTAGATAGCTTTATTATTACGACAATGTTCGCTTTCATATCCTAATACACAATTACCAAAATATTCTTTTGACCAAGCTCCAATAAAATCTTTCCATAAAAAGTAAAGAGTCACTCTGCGATTATACTATGTAGACTTTTTCTTCAATAAACCTTTCATGATATCGAAAGAATTACCATCAGGCTGTAAAGTGTACACTGTTCCTGTAGGTCTTCCATCAAATCCTAATTCTTCAACTTTCAGCATACCATAATCCATTGAGATTCCTTTGATTCTGGCACTCGTTCCACCGTACATATCTAATCGAACGACAGCATTGTTGTGAAGCCATCTTGAATAGTACAGTTGCTCAAAAGGGGCAAAACCACGCTCAGAAAAGGTGGTATACATTCGTTCAAAAACATGCATGATCTTAGCAAATAGAACTTCTATCTTGAAAGGATTCAAAGATTGAATAGCTTGTTTTCGTCTTTTATCATTTAGTGCAGCAACAAGTAAATTCAGTGACGTAGATGGTGCCTCATTGGCAGTGTTTATTCCACAGCCAATTACCAATAAGTATTCGTTGTCGATATAGTTACTATTTACCAAAACACCAGCAAGTTTGATGTATTCAGCGGGTAGATCGTTTTCATGTCGCGAAACTGCTTCGTCATAAGCAGGATTTCGAGCATAAATATCATTTGGCCACTTGAGTCTTACGTCAAGCTCTTCACAACCTGGTCCGTAAGAACGAATTGCTTCAACAATTGCAAGCGATGCAATATATTGCACAAATACTAGGGGAGCAATATTCTGGCGGGCAATAGGATGCCTTATCACAATTGAAAACGCTAGGAGACCAATCGGCGAAACCCATACATTACCACCTCGCCCACGACCAGCAACTTGAACAGTACCAATATTGGTAAATCCTGTAGGCAGATGGCGCAGAAGACTGAGATTTTTATCTAACATTGTTGACGTAGATGTAACGACTTCACCATATTGAATAACGGCGCCAAAAGTTTGCTTCGCAGATCCTAGAGAAAGAAGTTCATGATAGTATAGAGCATGATCGAAATAAGGCGTATCTCTAAGAGTTGGTAAATTCAGTTTGCCATCCTCATTGTGAAAATAAATAACCGAGTTCTTGACAACCTTGTTCAAGTCCGTCGGGTATTCCACTTCTTCACTGCTTTCCGATTCAAGTGGTAGATCTTTAAATACTGAACTCATATCGAAAATTGAGTGAGATGAATTGGAAAACACGAAAGTATCATTTTCACCATTCAGTTGATATCGCGTTTTTTCTTTGGATGCAGAGTTTATGGCTACAGGCTGCATGAGCCCTTCGGTTTCTTTTAATCGCTGCCAAATGTCTGACAAAGTTTGATCATAAGCTGATGTTACATACAAAGTCGTCGGTAACGGTGGAGAATCCTGAGAAATCTCTTCATTGACTTTAAGGCCCAGTTTTGTCAGCATAGCTTTCAGAAAGTTCACTCTCTTATCGTTATCAGCCAATAAACGCTGTACCAGATCTCCATAGAATGGAGGCAAACCTGGATCATTTTTTTTCAGCCTTTTTGGGGAGAATTCAGGATGTGGTCCCGTCAAAATTGCAGCTCCTTCACCAACTTTAACGTGCACGACAGCTGCATTTCCGCCCTCGACCTGCAGCGGTTCACAATAACGAGCTAAAACGGTGACATTTTTATCAGCCAAAGAGTCTGCATTCACAAATAGCCCACCGCCGTTGTAATAGGAAGAGAATTCATACGGTTCATCTTCTTCTAAGTGAGGGTCATTGTTGCGGACGGTGAGATCCGGTAGTGCAGCTTTTTCGACTCTGATCTTAGCGGCTCGGGCTCCCGATTCAGAATCATAAATAAACCCAGGGAAAGCAGTCCCCCTATCAATTCCCGGAAAAAATTTCAATTGGCGAGGTCCAACCACAGCATATGCGGGATTGTTCTCCTCAAACTCAACTCGCGACGACCCAAAGTATCCGCCGGCGCAAAATCCAATATAAGCGCCACCCCTTCTGACAAAAGCAGATATCTTCTCTGTACCTTGACCATCAAGTGCACGACAGTAAGGCAGATCCGCACCGCCAGGAAATGCTATCAGTGACGTCGAATTCTGCCATGGATCTGATAACAACGTTGGGGCGTCCACGGTAATGACTGCGTATCTTGGAAAAAGAAGAGCACGAAGTGCCGAAGTACACTGTGCAACAGATTCTACTGTTGTGCCAGGTCCAGCATATACCAGTACGTTCATGCTTACCGACTGACCAAATCACTGTTATTTAAGCGGGGAGTTCAACAAACGAGACGATGTTGAACTGAAGGCCCACTGTTGGGAACGCCGCAACGCCGCACTTCTGACAAGCCACACGCCCCCTGACATTTAATAAAGTACAGTAAAACTCTATGGAAATATCATCTGAAGACAGAACTAGTCATAAACATGTTTTTTTTTTATAATTTAACCGTAATCGCATAGTAATGAGCATGTTTTTCCCTTTTATACTAGGCTTTCTGGATTCGCCGTATATAAAACCGCTTGCAAAGTATGCTGACTAATTAGTAGGGGTTGGTACCTCATTGGAGTAGGGCTTCAGTATGAAAGCGGCACTGCCATAACAAAATACTCAGAAAAGGCAGTTCTATGAGCAGAAAATATTTTAATACTTCAATTAATTAAAAGTGAATTAATAAACACGTTCAGCTTCTGATTTATCGAACTCAATGTATTTATTATGAAATAGCAACATTCTGATTGTGTTTTAAAATAGAAGTATAACAGCACCATAACACCATGGAAGCATATGAGATGTTTATTATACAGACTTTTTTTGGTAAGTAAATGTTCAAGTAAAATCTATATTCATGATCTAAGACAAAATATTATGTTTTGGAACCAAAAAGTCTAAAAATCTAGTAGTACTTTCCTTTCAACTCTTCTGCATAAGTATAGTCATTGTAACCTTTGGGATCTTTTGGAATGTAGAATGTTTCACGGTTATAGGGAGTAAGAGGCAAACCCTCCTTGATCTTTGCAACAAGATCTGGGTTAGAGATATAAAGACGCCCAAATGCCACCAGACTATTTGGGTGAGTTTCAGCGTACTGAATCGCAGTTTCGGGCGTGAATCCACCCGCTGCAACCCAAGCGCCAGACCAAAGCTTTCGATAAACGTCTGAAGTTTCACCTTCCTGAACATCGCGATCCATATATAGCGAAACACGAGGCTCAACAAAATGGATGTACGCAAGTTTTGGATGCTTAGTCTCCAATTGCGAAACCACATAAGAAAATGTCGGATAAGGATCTTTCATGCCCATTCCCTGTAACTGATTGAAGGGAGACAAACGGATGGCCGTCTTTTCTTCGCCAATTGCAGCAGTAATCTTGTCTACCACGTTGAGAGCAAATCGGGCTCTATTTTCAATGGAACCGCCATAGATATCCGTTCGTTTATTGGAAACGTCTTGCAGAAATTGGTCGACCAGATATCCGTGCGCACCGTGAATCTCAATACCATCGAATCCTGCAGCAATAGCATTTTTGGCAGCAATAACATAATCATCCTCATATTTAATGATCTCATCAATTGTTAACTCACGAGGAGTTGCTCCATTTTCCAGACCAATGGTGCTGGCACTGACAACATCAGTAATCTTAGTTCCGGAATTAGCACGACCAAGCGCCCAGATCTGAAGGAAAATGAAACCCTGCTTAGCATGAACTGCATCGGTAACCTTTTTCCAACTAGCGATTTGAGCCTCAGAAAAGATACCGGGAGCGTTTCCCATTCCACCGGCATATTGCGTCATATCAGTTGCCTCCGCAATCAGGAAAGTTCCCGGGACAATGCAACGAGATGCATAGTGTTGAGGAACAAGATCCTCTATCGGACTGCCATCATCGTCGTTTCGCAATCGGGTAAGGGGAGCCAACACTATACGATGCTTTAACTCCATATTTCCAACCTTGATTGGTTCAAATAAAGCCGGCATTTTGAAAGTGCTGTATTAAATAAAGAAGATATTTATAGAAATAAATGATAGAATGCAGCAGGTTAATTGTTATCAGAGCGGATGCTTAGATATCGGCGAAGCGTCGCAAAAAATTGGATCTTTCAAAAAGTCTAGTGGCTTTTAGCTTCAAATCTTTAGATCGGTCCCAAATGAAGAACACAAATCAGTTCAAACCGAGGAAACAGATAGACATTATATTCGCTGACAAATTCGAAGTTCAAAAATAGAGATGCTTTGTAATGCGGATGTTAGAGTTTAATAACTCTCGGTTGGTTACGAGACAAAATATTAAAGCCCCAATTATTAAATGCTACATCATCTACCTGTTCAGTCGAGCATATGCACAAAAATTTAGCGCTTTTCTAGATCAATGTGCTTGTGGTGGTAATATATCTGACGTTCTACTTGGAGGAAGAGAAAGCTGAAGCAGTTCTGCTAAAACTTTAGAAGTGTGGCGTTTGTAAATGCACGCGCATTTACATTAAGAATCATTTGTAAGCAGTCCTCTTTAGGTTGGTTTTGAGACGCTTTAATAGCACGGTAAACTTTGTTCATTGTTTCAAAATGTTGCTGAGGTCTCTGTGCATAAGACTACGGCACTTATGTGTCACAATCATAAAGCGTAAAAGCAATTCCTTTTCAATTCTTGCGACAAGGTCAAGGTGTTAGATGTAAAATGAGACGAAAGGCAACTAGATTGTTTCAGTGCTCATTAGCGTGCTTAAAGTGTACATAATGGTGCTTTCAGGGGTAAACCTTCTAGCCAAGACCCAAGCATACGGACCATAGCTTCTGTAGTCGGGCGCCCTCCTTAACTTCGCGCTCAAAAAACCCTGAAGCTCGGGGCTCAACAAGATAAATATCGGCAAGTTTTTAGAATGCCTGGCTTCAGGCCGAGCAGTTTGATAGACAAACAACGAGTACAGATTCTTTAAGCCAATTCCCCGATGCTGATCGAACGGAGAAACACGAATTGCGATATTTTCCTTTTCAATGGCAGCAGAAACCTTCTTAAAATATTACTGAGTGCAAATTCGGCTGTTCTCGAAAGATCCTTCGTATACGTCTGTGCGCTACTTTGAAGTGTCTTACCGTGAAAGGCGTAAATTTCAGCACCATTAGATTTTGTAGCCATTACAGTTTTTTGGACGAGGCTCAAAGAAGACAAAGCATTTGGCAAAGTTAAAACCATAAAGTGCTTAAACCAAGTTAGTACTCAGGTGCAAGTCGTTCATGCTGAAGAGAATTACATGGTATAGATCTCGAAATTTCAGAATAAATGGTGTCCTTGTGTCAAGGTGTCCATTAAGAAACTTTACTTTTGCGTGTGTCTGACATAAATAAGGAGAATAAGCTTTAAGCTTTTGAGCTTAATTACTGACAGAGTCGATGAAGTAAAACAGCTGAACACTTTTAATCAGCAACATATTTCAATAAGAATATCTTTGACGGTAAACAGGTTTGACCTTAATAATGACAATAAAAAAAGGGTATACCTGCGTTGATCTGCAGTTCACTGGAAGTAATTTACGTCATAATTTCACACTTGTAGTCAAGGTAATTTGCAACAAATATCGGTGTCTTTGCAAAACCAAGAATTGTGTGACCCTTTGCACATAAGCTAAAAATATCATATTTTAATCAAACGCACTAGTTGCTATAGATGCATTTTATATATTTCTGAAATTTAGAGTATTTCATTTCAGGTATAATGCAGCCTTTCGTGAGCAACGGATTCATAGAATTTTTTTTCCATTTCAATACATTTCGAAAAAAAAACTGTAATTACTCAAATCTGGTATTGCATTTTTTAAAACATTTAAAAGAAATTGCTTAAAATACAGTCAGACTGTTGAGAAATAGCGAGTTCTCTAGAAAGATGTGACTTCACTAATCAACTTCTGAATGGCCAGCTAAGCATTAAAAGCAGATGATATAAAGAGATGAGGAACGACCTTGAGAAAACTAGCAAAAGAAAAATAGAACTTGTTTGGTCGTCGTAAAAAAACGAAATTCTTCATGATATTTGTCTATCTAAATACCAACTAGTCTGAGATAGATTAGATGGTCGCAAACATATGGCCTCGACATTTGTCTCACTACTGAGTCAAAATTAAACTTTGACGTAAGCGAGTCAAGTTGAGAAAAGGAACGCTCCAGAACTTCAGAGTTCAAAAGGCGGTTCATATTATTATATATTTTAGTATTCTATGTATAACCAGTACGGCAGTTCACAAGTATTAAATGATCTAGCGAGTCCTTCAGCAACCATCGTAAATACAAACCAAATGTTTCAGACCAGTCTTTTCGGACTTAGAAGTATTTTCCCTTCAATTCCTCTGCGTAGGGATAATCAATGTATCCAACAGGAGACTTTGGAATGTAAAATGTGTCACGGTTGTAAGGAGTCAAAGGAATGCCCTCTTTCACTTTAGCGACAAGATCAGGATTTGAAATGAAGTACCGTCCGAAGGCAACAAGAGCGTTGTCATGTTCTTCAGCATACTTAATGGCCGTCTCTGGAGTGAATCCACCGGCAGCAATCCAAACGCCAGACCACAATTTGCGGTACAAGTCAGTAGTTTCGCCTTCTTTTTCTTGACGATCAACATTTCCAGAGACTCGAGGTTCCACAACATGAACATAGGCAAGTTTCGGGTGCTTAGCTTCGAGTTGAGAGATAACATAGGAGAATGTTGGGTAAGGATCTTTCATACCCATTCCTTGGAAGTTGTTGAACGGAGAAAGACGGATACCGGTCTTCTCTTCGCCGATAGCGGCGGTCACCTTGTCAATGATGTTGAGAGCAAAGCGAGCTCTGTTTTCAACGGAGCCACCGTAAAAATCTGTGCGCTGATTCGACAAGTCTTCCAAAAATTGATCAATGAGATATCCATGAGCGCCATGAATTTCAACGCCATCGAATCCAGCAGCAATCGCGTTCTTTGCAGCAATTGCGTGGTCGTCTTCAAGCTTGGTAATCTCCTCGATGGTCATTGGGCGAGGAATACTTTCCACACTTGCATCCTTGATAGCGCTAGCTCCAATAACATCTGAAATTTTATTACCAGGGTTGACACGTCCAAGGCACCAAAGTTGGAGGAAGATAAAACTGTCCTTTGCATGAACAGCATCAGTAACCTTCTTCCAAGCAGCAATCTGAGCTTCGGAAAAGATTCCGGGAACATTGTTGTAGCCACCAGTGTAATCAGCAACATCACATGCTTCGGCAATAAGAAAAGTACCGGGGACAATGCATCGCGAAGCATAGTACTCGGGCACAAGATCACTTAATGGACTGCCATCGTCGTCGTTACGATAACGAGTGAGCGGCGCCAGAACAATGCGATGCTTCAACTCCATGTTTCCAACCTTGATAGGCTCAAATAATGCAGGCATTTTGTCAAATGTGATAAATTACAAAATATCAATCAATCTTAAAGATCAGAAAAGTTGTCGATGCAGAAAACGCAAACACTTAATCAGGAGTTTGATTAGTAAATATCCGAAACCCTGTGCGTAACTTTAAAGTTATTTTGGGTCGTGAAGTGCGGAAATCCAAAACATAAGAAATTCTTAAAGTCTGCGCCACGCGAGCGTTTGTTTGCGCCACTTAGGTTTTCAAATGGCATTGAATCAAAGTGGCGGGCGACTTGGAGCTCAAGATGACGTCGCAAAGTAAACTATTGATGCCCATCGAAGACTCTTGAAAACAAAGTAAATATAAACAACAAGGTTCTACCGTAACATATTGCTGCTATAACCCGTGGGTGATATGGACTAATGTCAAATTCAAAAGATTGCCCCGGTTGATAACAGTAGATCTACCACTAAAAAGTACTTTGAATTCTCGCCAAATTTTGCTGAGACCAGCATATTTAATCTGATCGCGGTTCGCAGCACGACAAGCAGCTTGAATTTATTTAAGCTAGAGTAAGCTAGAGTTACCTGTCACTTTTTTTCGGTGAAGATCACGACCAGCTCGAGATCGAAGGAAAGAGCCCATTTCTGATAACAAATTCATTCGCTGCTAGCAAAATCTCGCAGTCTGACATTTGGTCAAACGCGACTCGCTCAGACCGGCGGCGGCAGTTGCGGCGAAAGGACCGTCCAAGTGCAGGCGGTTGCGCTTATTACGGTAGACTGTAAACAAACGCGGCCGGCCAATAATAAGCGGAACCTGGCAATGCGGCCCTATCTGCGGCGAGCAAAGCAGCAAATCGCGCGCGTACATCTTATCACGATCAGCTTGCCCCACCAGGCCCAGTCCTGCGTCTACGTCGTCACCAACTCACACTTCTGGCTGTGTTGAATTTATTGCATCTTGTTATACGCGACATTACTTCTATTTTATTTGGAATAACTTTGCACATTTCAAATGTAATCAGAACAGAGCAGCAAGATGGGATGGCAGACAGCATTGGCGAAGGAGGGGCTGCAAGAGCCGCCCTGACGTGCGCCGCAGGAAAATCTTTTGCTGGGAGGATACACAAATGCACAATGCTTGCACACTTGAGGTCTCAAGGGGTTGGCGTTTGACTGCATTGTCATCGACTCTGCAATGGGCTATAATAAAAAGCCACTGCCGCTGCTCGTCGCCGTCACCGCTTCGATTCCGTCCTAGTGCCCTCCCCTCCTGAGAAGACGTAAAAAACAGTATCATCACTCTTTCACAATGATTTTCAACGAGCAAGCTTCGTCCACTCTCGAGTGGCTCTCGCGTCTCGACGCTACTCAGGCTCCTTCCCGCAACTTCCGCCGCACCTGCATTATTGGCACTATCGGTGAGTGTCGAAATGTGCAACTTTCTGGATTATGTAGCAAGTCACTAACCTGTTATTAGGACCCAAGACTAACTCTGTCGAGAAGATGAACGCTCTTCGCAAAGGTATGCAATCTCTCTCGAGGCTCTTAACCTATTCGGACGTGTGCCGTCCACGCGGCATTGGAGCCGGAAAAATATTACTGAGCCGCACGATCTAACAATTTTTTGTAGCTGGTCTCAACATCGTGCGCATGAACTTCTCCCACGGTTCGTATGAGTACCACCAGAGCGTTGTCGACAATGCTCGTGCTGCTGAGGCTGCTATGCCCGGCAGACCTCTCGCCATTGCTTTGGATACCAAGGGACCTGAGATTCGTACTGGTTCTACCGTCGGCGATGCCGATATCCCCATCTCCGCTGGTACCGAGATGACCATCACCACTGACGAGGCCTACAAGAACAAGTGCGACAACACCATCATGTACCTTGACTACCAAAACATCACCAAGGTCATTGAGCCTGGCCGTATCATCTTTGTTGATGACGGTGTCCTTTCCTTCAAGGTTCTTGAGATCATTGACGACAAGAACCTTAAGGTTGTTTGTTTGAACAACGGAAAAATCTCTTCCCACAAGGGTGTCAACTTGCCCTCCACCGATGTCGATCTTCCTCCTCTTTCCGAGAAGGACAAGGCTGATCTTTTGTTCGGTGTCAAAAACAAGGTCCACATGGTCTTCGCTTCCTTTATCCGTCAGGGATCAGACATTACTGCTATTCGTGAGGTCCTCGGTGAGGAGGGCAAGGACATTCAGATCATTGCCAAGATCGAGAACCAGCAGGGCCTTAACAACTTCGATGACATTCTCAAGGAGACTGATGGTGTCATGGTCGCTCGTGGTGATCTCGGTATCGAGATCCCTGCTTCTGAGGTTTTCATTGCTCAGAAAATGATGATCGCTAAATGCAATCTTGCTGGCAAGCCTGTCATTTGCGCGACTCAGATGCTTGAATCGATGACCTACAACCCTCGCCCTACTCGTGCTGAGGTTTCTGATGTCGGTAATGCCGTTCTTGATGGTGCTGACTGTGTCATGCTTTCTGGTGAAACTGCTAAGGGTTCGTACCCTGCTGAGGCCGTCTCCATGATGCACGAGACCTGCCTTCTCGCTGAGATGGCTATCTGCTACCCTCCCCTCTTCAATGAGCTTCGTCAGCTTACTCCTCGCCCTACTGACACTGTCGAGACCATTGCTGTCTCTGCTGTCTCTGCCTCGTTTGAGCAACAGGCCAAGGCTATCATTGTTCTTTCTACCTCCGGTACCACTGCTCGTCTCTGCTCCAAGTACCGCCCTACTTGCCCCATTCTTATGGTTACTCGTAACCCTACCTCTGCCAGATACGCCCACTTGTACCGTGGTGTCTACCCCTTCGTCTACGAGGAGCCTAAGCGTGCTGATGCTACCAAGTGGTCTGAGGATGTCGAAGAGCGTTTGAAGTGGGGAATGGACCAGGCTGTCGCTCTCGGAATTCTTCAGCGTGGTGATGCCGTTATTGCCATCCAGGGATGGACTGGCGGTCTTGGCCACACTAACACTCTCCGTGTTTTGGAGTGTGTTTAAGCGCACGAATACCTGTACGCTGATTTCGGTTTGACGGTGAAGGGAAGTTTGAATGCTGCTGCAAATTATGATTCAGACACAATACGACAAAAAATAAACTAAGGCTCCTCTGTGCTTTTGCATTGAATATTGCTTTTATGTGGATATGATTTGCATAGACTCATTATCTTGCAGACAATTTACGAAAAGCAATGTGGATATCAAAAGGACCGATCTTCATTATTGTTGTGTTTGTCATAAAATTTAATGCTGGACGTGGTTGTTTCATCTGATAGATTTTCGCTGTATTTGTATAGTTCGTTTTATGAAATGCGTATTTAAGTGCTGCTGGTCAGATTATCTTTCGCATTATATTCCGTATCTTACTTTATCTTCAATTTAAATAGAGAAAGATTTAAGTTATCTTCTTCAGAATTAGAGAACTTTTTGTAATGAGTAGGTTCTAGTAATGTCTTCTATGTACAATCATCAAACTTGTAGTATACACCATCTTTACATTTTACAATTTCTTTCGCGCAATATGATAAAGATCCAACACGGCGTCAGATACAACACTAGGACTTCCAACTAGAGGATCTGCGCCGCTTTGTGTTTTTGGAAATGCAATAACATCACGGATTGAGTCTGTACCAGCAAGCATAGCACACAGTCTATCGAATCCCAAAGCCAGACCAGCATGAGGAGGACAGCCCATCGCCAATGCTGTTAATAAGTGAGAGAAAGGATTTGATGTCTGTTTGGCGTTAGGATCTGATGGAATATTGGGTATTCTCAGGAGTTTAGAGAGAATTAACCGTTGTAGCAGGGAGTCATGAATACGAGCAGAACCACCTCCAACCTCAACTCCATTTAAAACGAAGTCGTAATGCTGACCCAATACCAGTCGTGGATTAACCTGCGTTCCCTGTTCAATAGCAGCCGTGACTTGATGTAGAGATTTTAGTGAAGGCATTGTAAAAGGGTGATGTGTCGCTGTTAAATTGTCGTACTCAAATTCAATGTGACCGTCCACTAGTTCATCTTTTTCGATAGGCGTGAATAGAGGGAAATCAACAACCCAAAGAGGTGAGTATACGTTCGAGTTATGGATTCCTGTTTCCTCAAGAATATGTAATCTTTGTCTCCCTAGCGGTGTTGGATTCTCAAATGGCATTTCCTGTCGCGTACTAGCAAATATAACATCATTCTTCTGAATATCATACTTGATGAAGATCTCCTTAGCAGCGTTTTCAAGGTCAATCGAGCCATCAAATTTCAGTCCAAATATGTCAGAGCATTTTCGAAGCCAATCTCCAGCCGATTCTTGTTCTGAAACCAGATACGAAAACGGTGTGCGGATGGTCGGATAAGCACGGGGCGCAGGCGCAACTTCTGGAATAGAAGCTCCCTCATTTGGTCGGTGGACTAGAATCTCAAATACTGGATAATCCTCATGGATTGTCGATTTAGCGTACTGACTCAAGTCAATAATTTGCATGCCACCTCGAAGGTCAGGTTTGTCGATTCCGTATTTTGACATAGCTTCCAAATAGGTCATTCTAGGAAATGGAACTTGTAGGTCGACGTTTTTGATGTCTTTCCAAAGTCTAATAATACAACGCTCAACAACATCCATGACATCCTCCGCACCTGCAAATCCCATTTCTAAATCAACCTGAGTAAATTCTGGCTGTCTGTCTGCTCTCAAATCTTCGTCTCGAAAACATTTTGCAATTTGAAAGTATCGATGAACACCTCCCGCCATTAATAACTGCTTGTACTGTTGCGGACTCTGCGGTAATGCGTAAAATTTTCCCTCGTTTGCTCGAGATGGAACTATGAATTCTCGTGCCCCTTCAGGAGTGGATCTAAATAATAGCGGTGTTTCAACTTCAGTAAACCCATCCTCTTTAATAAACTGGTCACGAATTGCCATAGATACTTTGCTTCGAACAGCCAAAGCATTCTGTAATTGTGGCGTACGTAGCTGCAAATATCGGTCTTTGGGATCCCATTCTTTTGCTGATCGTACTTGCGACGCAAGATCATGTGGATTATTCAAGGGTATGATACTCGTCACTTGTACTTCAAATTTGTCTGTTCCCTGATGTTTTGAGACAGTCCCTTCAACACAGACTGGAGTTTCCTGTTTGATTCTTGCTAAAACTCCAGTATCTTCATCTTCCTTTCCAGACCTGAATTGAACCAGTTGAATCGTTGTTTTGTCGTCAATCTCCTTCGTTCCTTGTAAAACTTCAAATTGAACTCCTCGTAAAACAGCAAATGTTAATTTCTTGGAAAGTTTTCTTGGTGCTGCATCAATCCAACCGTGTAAGACCACTTTTTGAGCTTTTGAAGACGAATCACTGACAGATGCAATAATCGATGGATCTTTGTATAATTCAGCAATTGAATGAGTAGCTTTCTTAAATTCAACTAAATTGGCAATTTAATACAAAGAATTGAACTCAACCAAAATCATAATTCATACATCTCTTTGCTAAGTTATCGTCCAGCTTAGTTTCAAAAGCAGAGACAGTGGAGATATCGTTCGAATCGATCTTGACTCCGTACTCTCGGATCAAACAGGATCTACTGAGTTTTCCTAACCTAGCTTTATTCCCGTGTATTCGTCGTATTTCCCCGCCATATTTAATGGCAGAGAATAGACGTATCATAATATAGAATTCGGAAACTATCGTATTTTTCAAAAGCTAAAACTACTGCGAAGTTCAGAAATGTTCCGATAAATCATATATTAAAGTTTTACGAAGGATATTTTGTGAGGGAACTAACTATATTATAAAACTTGACTAAAACTGCTAAAACCTTTTCAGCGAGGACTTCCGTCCTTTAAGCCTCTTCCGAATCAGCCAATCACAAACAGCTTCTACAAGTCACGAATATCACATCTTAGACACAACTCACATAAAACACAACTCACAGTTACACCACTACTAGACCCTTATGCTCTTACAAGTTCTCCCAGCTATCACGTGCTCCTGATTAGTCATCCGCATCTCTTACATATTTGCGTCGTAACTGGTGCTTTTAGCATCGGGTTAGGTGTAGTTGTTTAATCACGTGTCGATTTACTCTTCTATAATGTAGTACACAGCGTAGATTTATATGATTCACGTAAGGCCTTAAGATTCTTTATTATCAATTTTGTCAAACGCCCATTCTCCAAACTCCATAACTCATTTAGTAATGCTAAAGATAACGTCTTATCCCGAACGTCTCAATTAAATCTCATAATCTCGTGTACTCCAAGACCAGTAATCAAGTCTTGCTCCATTGCTAACTAAAATTCCTTGCATGTGATCATTCCCATCATACACATTAGTTTTTCCAGTTGCTGTTTTAATACTCAAATCGGCATCTGACCATAAAGCGGTTTTCGGAATGATATCAAATTTATGCTTTGTTAACGGTGAATCAACCTGAAGGCCTGACCAGATGCTGTATAATTTTAGAGTACGAGATTGATCAGCAATCGCAAGAATATTTTCATCATTGGATATATCAAATGCATGGTTGAAAACATAATCATTGGTATATCCCTCGTAGTTCATAACCGCTGTCGTGCACTGTTTTCGATAGTTAAGCTGACTTCGTTTGTTCGGTGAAGTTGTGCGGTAACGATTTAACTTCTGTGGTGAAGAATAAAATTTCGATGATTTATCCTGTATGCTGGTAGACCTTAGATCATATAGAGCAAGCTGGACCTCATTAGAAAACGTCAAATAATGCAATTGTCTTCACTTACAGAATCCTCTAAGCCACTGACCATAAAATAAGCATCTTTCACCATCTTCATTTTTGATATGGCAGATGGGTGACGTAGCAATGTTGGTGTTCTGTGGCTACCGTCTTTTATCCATTCATTTGCAGAGACAGGAATTCTGATATCAAAAATCCTCACTCCACCGTCGCGTAACCCAGCTAGAAATACTTTAGGCTGCCAACATTCCAAGGCAAACACATCACTGGCAAGCTGGTATTTAGCGGTTGGCACCATTCCATCTGGTCTCATATGATAAGTTGAAATTAACTTTGCACCTCCGATCGCCATGTCAACTGACTCGTCGCTTGCAGCTGAACATCTTGGAGCCGAGCCAGATCTGAATCGCTGTATCCGATATAATGTTGAGTTTATGCTCTCTGATGGATGCGATGATGTCCATAGCGTTGCGTTGAAGTCATCTCCGGATTCGCATTCTGCAGTGACACTAAAGATCGATCAGAAATAGTGGTCAAAACACGCATATAGTTTACACATACACCCCAAACTTGCTTGTCCGAGTAATTGAAGTAATCTAGCTTGTTAGTATATACCAAAATTGGTAGAGCAAGAAACATACAGGTCCACTGAACTCTGCAAATGGAGTGGTCATATCTAGTCGGCAAGATGGTTCATTCAAACACCTTGAAACGGAATACTCTTTGTAAACACCACTTGCAGTTCCAACCCATAATTTATATTGTCCCTGTGAGTTTTTCTGCAAGTTCATACAGGTAACACCAAGAGAGTCAGTTCTCCCGCTTCCCCATAGCGTTATTGTTTTTCTCAAACCCCCGCAAAATGCACGACGCTCAAGATCCAATCTACGTCCTCGAGTTGAATGCCGTGGATTTCCTAGCTCAGTTAAGTGTGTTATGGCAGTTATTGGAGAGTTGTAGATTTTGGCAGCAGACCGGAGGCATCTTGAATGACCGTTTCCATGTAATGGTACTGTTATCGTACTCAGCGTTCTCTTAGTTTGATTTCTTGGTGAGCTAGCTTTCTTTTCCTGTTCATTGTTAACAGTTACTTCATTACATTGTGAAGAGATCTTACAGCTTCTTCGATTTTGACTCGTTTCTTCACTTTGTCTTCAGTATAAAAAGAGCCGGCACCACCTCCAGCAGCACTCGTTATCACTTTAAAATATTTTTGCTTTGCCTCATCTATACCAGAACTTAGACTCGTTCCAAAAGTCATAGTTCAAATCCAATATCTTAAAAAGTAGGAATCATATTTACTCTTAGAGTAACAACGTACCATAGTAAAATCCAGGAATATCTATAGGCATTTTGGAAACTGTGACCAGACCGCATTCACAAAAAAAAGCTACAAAGGTTGTAGCTGTAGCTTTTTACAGGATCTAAAAATGTCACGTTCTGATTATTTACTGTAACTTTCAAGGAGGGAGTTTGGCGCTGAGAAGCGGATTAGGGTTTAACTAATGGGATTAAGTTGATGTCCAAGTTAGTTATGATATTTACC
The DNA here is from genome assembly GCA_030571435.1 of Myxozyma mucilagina. Lineage (NCBI taxonomy): Eukaryota > Fungi > Ascomycota > Lipomycetes > Lipomycetales > Lipomycetaceae > Myxozyma > Myxozyma mucilagina. The sequence continues at coordinate 78,598 of JAJLXV010000035.1, forward strand.
CGGCTGACGCGACGCGTGAAGTTGTTGGTGGTTTGTTGGATGTTTGCATGACAGATTCTAAGCGTACTACCTATCTGCTTGCAATGACATGATTTCCGTTGATGATAGCTGAAGATGTCAGGAGAAGCTCAACTGCCACCAAATGTTTACTTTCGAAATGCGTACCGGAAAGTTAACGAAGAAGATTATACTTCTGCCATCATTCTTTACACGAAGGTATCTAAAGACTCCTGAGAATCTCACTTAAATTTCTAAACCGTAATGTTAATTCACTGTAGGGCTTTGATGTTTTGAAATCACTTGGTCAGCCCATACCATTGATGTATCTGGATCAACGGGCATTATGTTACGAACATGAAAAGAAATATGAAAACGCGTTGAATGACGCGATGACAATGATCAAACAAGACAAAAGCAACATCAAGGGATATTTGCGTGCGGGTAAAGTGTATCAACTAATGAAGAAAGACGAGTATGCTTTAAAGGTGTATGATACAGGATTGCGACGAGTGGATCACGGTCATAAATTAGTGCAGGTACGAATGACTGAAAATCATAAAAAGCCACATTAACGAACGATAGATCATGCAGCAAATGCGGAATGCTGTAAGGATGAGGTTACAAAATTGCGAGCCTACTCAGGCAAGTTCAGATGCCCGGAGCAGTAACTCTGTCAAAAAATCAAGACCGTCGCTACAGAAAAGAAAAGAAAATGATGAGCCTTCAGCCGAACAAGACAATACGACAAAACTAAAAGAACAGCCTAGTATAGACATTTTACAGATACTTCCATTTGAGATTGTTGAAATCATATCAAGATATTTAACGTTCTCGGATATTATTCGTTTACAGTCAGTGAACAGAAGCTGGAAAGATTATATCTCATCAAATACCCAACTATGGAAGATTCTTGATTTCCGAAATTGCAAACGACAGATTATTTCCCGGCAGATGCTTAGAAATTGTTTAGAAAAATCGAAAGGCGCCGTTAACGAGCTATATCTTCATCAGATTATTCGAAGAGATAAAGCGGTGATCGCAGAAATAATCTCCACAAACTGTTACAAAAACCAATTGAGAGTACTACACACAGAACCGGGTATTCATCCCTTTTTGTCAATTGGCATACCGCTGAAATGGGAAAGATTTGAAGCTTTACAAATCTTGAGGTTGAGCTCACTGATGACTATTGATACTTTAACATTTTTGATTACTGAAAACCGATTTCCAAATTTACAGACTTTATACTTTTATGGAACCGGGGAGTATACTCCAGTTTCCGAACCATCAACGTCATCAAATAATTGCCTATTCAAAATACCGTCCTTTACGAATCAGCGAAAATACCAGAATGGTAATTTGCAGAATTTTGTGATAGATGCAAGTCCCGGCGTTGTAAATATTTCTGAAGAATTTAACACGCTGCTTGAGCTTTGGCCTAATTTACGGACTTTATGGCTTATTCAATGCTTTGTACCTCTTCAGAATGCTGTTTTAGAAAATGGGATATCACCGGCCAGGTTGCATCTGAACAAAAGTAATGAAAAACTTGTTGATTTGAACATTTCATACTCCAGATGCGAGGCTATACCAGCTCTACCGCCAACTTGTCAAAAGCTAACATTGAGGCATACAAAAGGATCCGGATCAATTCCGCGACAAATAGAACATGATGGCCATCGTGGTTGTTTTTACAGCAACTGCTTATTAAACGAAGACAAATATGATGTGGCTGTACATGAGTATGAAGGACTTCGACATCTTGATTTGTCATATAGTAATATGGGTCTGACTACCGAAACCCTTACGCGTGTTCTACAAAGAATAGACGGAAATAAACTTACGCGACTTGACATACAAGGCTGTCCGGGATTGAATGCAAATCTGACAAGCGAATTGGTACAAAGATGTCCGGAATTACGTACATTACAGATTGGTCATAACTCATGGCTAAATGATGATGCTTTGGGAACAATTTTCATGCTTAGAAAACTTGAATACTTGGATATTTCTGGAACGAATGTTGGATTTATGGGAATTATCACGTTGCTAGGAGGATCAGACCGTGACCGAGACGGAAAACGGATTAAAGTTAAGGAATTAACAAATCGAATTAAAGGGATGTATACTATGGATGACCATGTTCGCATTCAAGGTCGTCAGAGACTAAAAACTTTGGTAATGGATGGTTGTGACCAAGTGGGATTGGACACATCTCAATGGGTTCGGAGTCTCGGGATTACGGTCGGTCATGATGTGTCTGGAATGTATGACTACGGAGTTCAGAAACGGAAAAAGACAGGCTGATGCACAGCAAACGATTTCAGCTTTTTGCCGGGTCGGATAAGTAAACTGTATTACAGTTCCACCGTATACCGATGTACAGACGAGCGCAAGGTAAATCATACGGATTCTCTTTTCCCGTTAAACTTTTCCCGTTAACCCTACCGTGTTTAACGGGAAAAGAGAATCCGTCGGGAAATTAAAAACGCTCTGACATTCTTTCTGCTAAACTTACTTTTTCCTCTTTTGCTCCGGTTTAGCTTTTGCTAATTAACCCCTCATGAGAAGGAAGGTACTGAACACGCGCTGGTGAAAAATGTACGAACCTTTTTTCGGATGAGTATAAAAGTCTTCATGGAAAATACTCATGTTATGATGTTTCATGTTTCATATACTGTAGCAGCACTATTCGCTCAAGCGAAATTTATCAAAAGTCTAATGCATGAATTCGCATGCTGTACTTATCCGAGATGTAGCTGCGACAACCTCCTAAACATGTATTTAAAATTTGTCACGCTTAACAATCCCCGGTAGTTTCTATTCACATGGAATTGGACCTCTCAGAGCCTTCAAACATTCATGTTTTACAGACCTCGATTCGGTCAGATTCAAAGAAACCGAAACTTCAAAACCTAAAGTTCAATTGACTACCGACGGAATAAGCACTTGTCCGCCAAATTTAGATTGGGCCGGGTCCATGCTCAATCTCCTAACTTGTTCAGACGCTGTTGCTTGAAATGAACTAACGACCGATCTGGACCTACGCACCGAATGCTTTTTCATTCTGTTGAGAAGCTTGTAAAGGACCAAGCTTCCTTGGAATAAGTTGGAAGTGAATTACATATCGGAATGACAGTGCCGACAAGCAAATGCAAAACATAGCACATTCTGCTGATTACGATTAAATGTAGCACAGCAATGATAAGCTTTTAAGACTAATATGGTCAATTACAGATAGAACCAATAAATTGATTGTTTGATCCGTTGATCTGTTTCGATCCTGCTTTAATTCAAACAGAACAACAGGTACGTGAAACGCGTCAAACAAAAACAAACTGCCTTCATTTCGGCGCACAGAATTCCGTCGCCGCATCGATAATAACTACAGAAGAAAGTTCTCGCATAGCTTGATCAAAAATCGCGCTTTTCCCAGCAAAAATCTCTTGTTCTGTTCTTTTCTAAATTCTTCTTTTCGCGTTTCAGTGTTTTTCAGAATACTTTAAGTGAGCTCGAAGCTCGGCAAAACCGGAATTTGATACTTCTGAACAGAAGCGATGACCGCAAACAACGGTATTCTGTCATTTTCAAATTATTATGTGAAGCAAGTGCAGACCTAGACTACAGTCTACTTTAATTCCTTCAGATTGTGAAAAAATCCTACAACACCCAGTCCCTACAATGTTGGTGAGCTTCTACAATATTGGTTAGCTTGTGGATTCTACTCATCACTTGTTTAAAAACCCTTCAAGTATTCTTCTGAATTCGAAAATTAATAGAGTCCTTGATTTTATGTTCTTCACTCAGCAATCAATTTTTCATTGGTCGACTGCATCCAAAACTTTTTTCTCCTGTCAAGGTCTCATTTGCAATACCTTCGCTCGAGTCCGGGTCAGACGCGCGCCTCCTGAAAAAAAAAATAAAAAGATCGCAACGTCTAATCGCACGCAGCGGATTGGACAATATTTAATTCACCAGTTAAGTTGTGTAGTTATCTTTTTAAACGAAAATGCTTTGCCTCCACCTCCACCCAAATACTTCATGTACAATAATTTTATAAAGAATTGTATTGCCTCTTAACCAAACAACTTACACAATCCTAAAATGGAAAAGAAAGTATTTTATCTGAATATCACAAACAAAAAGGAAAAAAAATATACAAACGCAGACAATGCTGACGTCAAAACCAAACACATCTTAGTAACTATCCAGGAAGATTCAAACAAAGAAGAACACAAAGAAAAATTAATCAAGTCTCGTTTGTCTGTCAAATATTAAATTATTCTCCCTCCTCACGAATTAGTTTGTAGGGAATTTTGATCTCAGAAAAGAGTGCACAGGAATCAAAAGACCGCTCTCGACAAAACATGCAAACTTGTTCTTTTCGAATCCAAAACACGCTCATACAAATGAATTGTACAATTGAAAGCTCATCGTCAACGAAAGGCTCGTAGAATTGCGCACGTATAACCACACTCCCATAATATCGCAAAAAAAGGTAGTATTATATTAGTCTGGCACGCGCACAAACAATCCAAGCACACAAAGCAAACAACCGAGAGGATATATAATCATAGCAAAATCAAAAACAAGATGTGTATGCATTGCGCGCTCCCCAAATAATATCATTCGTTGCCAAAAGAATGTAGTCCGCCCTCGCATCAAAGACATTAAGAATTGAACTATAAAGCAATAACAATAAGTATATAGAAAGAATGATCAATATTAATTAAAACTTATGTTTTCAATTCCTATATCCGCAAGAAAAAGTTGCATCCCATTTTTCACATCAATTCATTTGACGCGCAATTAAAACAAAAAAAATGTAACATAAAAATAACTTAGCATTTAAAAACAAAAAACCAAAAACTCATTGTGAAACCAAAAAGCCTTAGTTAGCCTTCTCATGCTGAGTCGACACACGCTGCATCGACACCAAGAAGTCCTCGAGCGATCGCTGCTTGGGCTTCTCCTTGATGCTCTTACCGTTCATCAAACGGTCGAATCCAACAGACTCAGACATGAGGTAGTAGGCACCGCCCATGATACAGAAGATACCGAAAGAGAAAATCCAGACACGGACAACAGCAACAATCGAAGTCTGTCCACCAACGAACCAACCGAAGATACAGAAGATGGTAGAGATGACATCGACAATGAAGACAGCACCAGACAACTGCCATGAAGGAGCAGACGACCAGAAAGGACCAGCAGCACGAGTAATGAAGATAAGCCAGTTCTCAGTGAGCGAAATCTGAAGGAAGAGAACTTCATCACGGACACCGAAGTTCTGGATGATACCACGGCCGTGAGCACCGTGGGTGAACATAGTGGTAAGGGTAATCCAGGTTCCGATGGCAAGAATAACTCCGAGAACAACAGACATACCCCAGAGACGAGGCAAGTTCCACTTAACAGGCTTGGGGGCGTAAGGAGCGTTATCATAAGCAATAGCGAGAGTGGCGACATCAGCGAAGATGGCTAAACAAATATTAGTTACCTAAAAAATAGATCGAAGCAGAAATAGACTTACCAATAAAGACAATAAGCTCAATGTTCAAAGAAGTGTTAAGGATAGCAATCCAGAGACCAAGGAAAATTTCAAGATGGAGAGAAAGAGCGATACGGTAGACAACGTAAGAGTACATACGGTGGAAAATCTGGCGAGAAGTCTTAAGAGCATCAATGATGGCAGAGAGACCAGGAGCCAAGAAAACAATATCAGCGGCAGAACGAGCAGCATCGGAAGCACCCTCGACAGCAATACCAGTGTCAGCACGTTTAAGAGAAGGAGCGTCGTTAACACCATCACCAGTCATGGCAACAAGGTAACCACGCTGCTGAAGAATCTCAACGACATTGTACTTGTGCTGGGGGAAAACCTCAGCAAAACCATCAGCAGCCTCAACGAAATCGTAAACCTCAGAACCAGGCATGTCACCACCGCCGCCGAGACCAAGACGCTCAGCATTGTAGACGTTGGTACCAAGACCAAGTTGACGAGAAGTTTCACGAGCAATACCAACAGCATCACCAGTCAACATCTTAATGGAAAGACCAAGGTTCTTAGCTTCGTTAATAGTCTTAGCGGTATCGTGACGAGGAGGGTCCATGCAAGGCATGATTCCAAGAATCTCCCAGTGTCCCTCACCACGACGACGAGCAACACCGAGCGAACGGAAACCACGGGTAGCAAACTCAGCGACCTTGTTCTTGTAGTCATTGAGAATATCCTCAGGAAGAGGGTGGTCCTCCTCGACGGTCTTCAAAACGAAAAGAGGAGCTCCCTTAACACAGACAATGCGCTCACCAGTGGGAGACTCAACAACAGCAGTAACCTTCTTAGAAACAGGGTCGAAGGGGTGGAACTCAAGAACCTTGTATTTGGAAAGAGTGGACTTAGCACGAGGGTAGTACTTGAGAGACTTCAAGAAAGCCTTGTCAATAGCATCAAGACCTTTTTTCTTACGGGCAGCAGCCAAACAAGCAGTAAGCATAAGATCATCAGGCTCAACACCGGCAACAGTGTAAGGCTCAGAAAGAGAAAGCTTGTTCTTGGTCAAAGTACCAGTCTTGTCAGAGCAGAGAATTTCGACACCAGCAAGGGACTCAATAGCAGAAAGCTTCTGGACGATAGCCTGCTTCTCAGCGAGGTAAGCAGCACCAACAGCCATGGTAGTAGTAACGACAGCAGGAAGACCAACGGGAACACCAATAACAGTGATACCAAGAGTGAAACGCAAGATCTCAACGATAGGATCTGTTCGGTAGAAGCAAGCAATCCAAACAACCATAAGAGTGGCAATAACAAGAACCAAAAGAATAGTACCGATACCGTTAAGAACCTCAGTGAAATGACCCTGGCCACCAGAAGCCTTGTTGACAAGAGCAGCAGCACGACCGACGAAAGTGTTGTCACCGGTGGAGGTAATGACCATGTAGGCCTCACCACGCTTAACAGAAGAGGAAGCATAACAGTTGTCACCCTTGTGCTTATCGACAGCGAGAGACTCACCGGTGATAGCAGACTGATCAACCTGAAGGAAACAGTCCTCAGTGATAAGACGACCGTCAGCAGGAATAATGGTACCCTCATCGACCTGGAGAATATCACCAGGAACGACCTCAGGAGCCTCAATATCAACAACAGCACCGTTACGGATAACAGTGGCCTTAAGAGCAAGAGTCTTTTTCAATTCATCGACAATGGAACCAGCCTGGAATTCCTGGACGAAACCGACGGCAGCGTTAAGCATAAGCAGACCGCAAATAACACCAAAATCGACCCAATCCTCAAGACCAGCAGCCAAGACAGCGGCAGCCTAAACAAACTAAGTTAGTACGATTGAAGAATAGGGTTTAGTTTATCTGGAGCAGAGTAAAGCAAAATTCAATGAGCATTGAAATGCGCCGCACTGAGTGAAGCACCGCAACAAGAGAACAAAACAAAAGACCGAAGAAAAACATACCTCCATGACGAACTGAATAGGACCAACGAAGTACATGCAGAATTTAAGAACCATGTTCTCCTTTTCCTCACTCATCTGGTTGAGACCGTACTTCTTTCTTCTAGCAGTGACTTCATCACTAGAGAGACCGTAGCGAGGGTCTGTTTGAAGAAGCTCCTCGGGAACGGGACGAGCGGAAGCACCTTCCTCGACCTCGTCGTCGTCAGCCAAAGGATCAGCTCCGTCCTCAGATTCAAGGTCGGCAATAAGCTGATCCATATCATCATCAGGCTCCTCGTCCTCGGGGACGTCGGCGACCTTCTCCTTAGTAGGCTCGGTAGACATTGTTGCTGATGTTTAAAGAAGCAGAAGCGTAGAAATCACGGCTTAAATCGTGAGATTGGTGCTAGCTACTGCTAAGACGAACTGAAGCAACAACGAAGGGACGAAACACAAAGGGAAAGGAAGAGAAGGGCCGGGCGTGGCAGAGAATATATAGGCCAATTGTGCGGGCGGCAGCGACGGCAGCTCCAGTCCGCTCGTTATTGGCCGGTATTCCTGACCCGTGCGGCGCTTTGCCCGTGCACTTACCCGAGTTGCCTTGTTGGACCCAGTTTAAGGATGGCGCTCTCCGCTGCTTCCGGGATGAGACTAAACCGGGACCGGTAGATTGTAGTTCAGTGTGTGGTTCAGTGACTGGTTACGAGTCCGGCAGCCGTTCGCAATTACTAGCAAGCCGTGGTTTCTCTGCTTGAGAAGGCCATGGTAGTGGGTGTGATTCTACGAGATAGCAGTTTGGAGTGTCCGCAGCTGTTCGCCACATAGATCTTTTGCTTTTGCCGAAGTTTCCGTTGTTCACGTCTGCTCCTTGTTTGCTACGTTTATCCAAGGAGCGAGAGACGGTCCGCGGCAAACACGGCCACCTGGGCTCGTTGAGGTTGGGCGAGTCGCTGGCCGAAGCCGCACCGGGGAGGTCGCGCGCACGAGCGACCTGTGCCGGCCTCCCCGCCGACGAGTGAAAGAGTTGAATGTAGTGTAGTTTTCTGTGCTTATGTACATAACGTAAGGAGAGAAAAGGTAGAGGTAGTGGGTGGGCTAACAAAAAAGAAATTTATAATCGCCTTGTGCACTGAAGCGGCATTTTTTTGGTATTGATCGTTCGCTCGCTGTTCGTGTATGCGCCGTCACAACAAATATATTGTGTATTGTCGATTAATAATAGCTCAGTGAGTTATTACTGTACTTTGGCACTTATTGATTATTTGGTCTTAATTAAGTCGTTGGCTCTTTGCAAAGCTGGATGTGGCACATCTGTAGTTGTGATGTTTGTGATGGTGGGCGACTTCACCAGTGCTTCTATACTTGACGAAGCTGTGTGTAGTATCGCATGCGGTGAGCCAACAAAACCTATGCTGAATTTCTACAAGAGTTTCTATTCATCTTCACTAATGGGCTTCTGATGGTTCCAAGTTGCGTATGGTCGTCATAACAACAATTCTTTCTCTGTTTACAATCGCAACAAGCGAGTGTAATTGAGTTCTACCTATGCCGCCCTTTCCGGGTCGCCACCGATTGTGGTAAGAAGAGAAGTGAGTGAGAGCCGGACACAAAATTATTCAAAACATCAATGTTGCGATATTTACGCCGGGTCCTTGTTAATAAGGTTGGCCTAAACTGAAACTCAATTCTATGTATGCCCGGCACGTAAAAGTTTATCACCTTTTTCTGGGTCAAATTTCTGTTTCTTTTTACCGATTTTTTTGTCTCACAGCGAGCGAATGTGAATGCGAGCCATGTTAGATGTAATCTTTGTAGAAGTTTATCATTGTAGTAACGAGATAGTGGATACCAGATGAGAAAACTCCAGTAAATGGTTTTGATGGCAGCGGTAGTTTTTTTCCCTTTCGTGGACAAGGAGCGTATGGAAAAGAGGCGGAACTGATAAGTTGTCGCACCGCACCAGGTTCCATCTCATCGCACACAATTTTGCACCGCTAATCGCCAGCACTTTTATCCTCTATAAATTCATTTTTCAGTTTAAGTGCTTCCATGTTATCAGCCGTTTGTTCCGGATTTCTACTGGCCACTTACTCAACCGAGTAGAAGCAGACTTTGTGCCTGCATGATTGCTTCTAACGATCAACAGCTTTTCGTTCTTTGTTAAAAATGTAGCCTATATAGTTTTTAGATGATTCCACAAGATTCTCGAAAATTTAGGAAAATTTTATCATCGTAGCTAATATTTTTCATTTATTGAGGTTTTGATTCTTTAATTCTTTGAGTACTTCCTCAAAATTGAGCTGGGAGGAGATTCATTCTGTTCAAAGCGTAGCGAACCTTCGGAATTTCGGGAATTCATGGACGAAGTCTAAATTGTTTGTTAGTCATGGTCACTTGCTGAAATAGTTTGTGCATTCTCAAATACACCAGAAGTAGAGGACATTGAATCAGAAAATTTTCGCAGACACGATTCTGTGATTGCGGTTCTTTGTGGTAATTGTCGAATATGAGACGTCATCGTCGTTCTGCGTGGTAGACTTCCATTCTCGCTAAAAATTTCTCGATTATCTGCAGTTGTCACTTTCAGATTTACATCTTTCCCGAATTATGTTTTCTCATACCTTTGCAATCATTTTGAGCATTTAGCGCAAATCTGTCTAATGTGAAAATAATCAAACCCATACTGCTCACGAAATTTGAATAGATTATTATTACGTCGATTACGCGCCTTAGGTTACGATGCTCATAATATGAATCAATCCACTTCAATACAAATTTCACGGTTATGATCTTGACCTGCTGTTTAACACTATTACGCCACTTTCGATTTGTTCTTGCGTTCTATCTGATGCATGGTGGTAGCAAGACAAAGGCATGTTGCCTCGGTTAGGCAGAATCAAGACTTTGATCAAACGTTAAAGGCAGGCTACAGTATCATGGCAAACAAACCCATACTCTATCGAAACCTAGAGTATTGATTTGCACTTTTTCTATGCTTCACTATTTTATGATGATTTTGACTACTTCCAATTCTTTTGGTGCTTCGGTAACAAATTCATACTATTTAAAGAATTACTCAATCAAGAATTCGGATAAAGAAATTAGCTGTGAGTATAGTTCTGTCATGCAGCATTCCATTGTTTGATTCAGGGCATATGCGGCTGGTATGGCAACAAGCCACTCGAACACGGACACAAAATAACGATGCTAAAAAACAGTCTAATCCGCATTAAGCAGTTCAACAATATGGTTGCCGTGGTTACATGGAACCACAATAAATGCTTCTGCGTTCACTGATCGTCCGACGCAACTACGGTCAAATCAGACTATGCTGGCTTTCAAAATCTGGAATCAAAAGTAGAAGCGAAAACTTTCAAAGTTTGAGATATCTTTAAAGAATTGAATGGGCAATGTAGCGAGTTTAGAGCAAGCAATGATGTTTCTATGAAATGCCTACTGCGCGACATAATGAATTCAAAAATCAGCCATAACAGAGTTTTGTTGGTACAATTCACGACAAAAAGTTCTGACTAGAAATTCAGCTATTCTCAATTCAATGTAAGTAGTGAAGGAACATATTTTTTTGCAATCAGTGGTTTTCCGAGCCGCGGTCTGAATAGTGTATGGTGTTTTGAATGAAGACTGGAAAGCCAAGTCCCGGATATATAAGCTGAAGTTGGTTGGTTCATTTATTGTGTATGAGAGATTGATTAAAGCGCGGAAACGACGTGGTTGCGTGGTTGCAAATTTGATGAGCGAAGCGGTACAATCTGTGAATTTTGTGATCTGACCCATGCTAAGTTAAAGTTTTGATTCACTGCAGGTATATTTCAGGAGAAGACGTGAGTGAGTCAAATGAAAGTTCAGACTTAATTATTTTAGGCTCGTATTTTTTTGGGCTGAGAGAGAGCGCAAGTGAATTCCAAAGACAAAAGTGCCACCGCACGCTGTCTGTCGCATCTATTATCACATAGACGATAAAACAGTCAAATCGGTTTTCTGTTCCACACTATTAATAAATATTTGCCTCCTTGGCTACCTTCTCAAGTTGTGTTTTGTTAATCGTAATAACTTTTAAAATAATCACACACTCGCAGAAAAAAAGCACCCTCTACTAGCATTGGTAACAAAAGGAAAAATTCCTCAAGTCAAGAGACACATTCAGTAATCTCTACTTTCGGCAACGCCAGCTGTCGGCCGACTCAATTGGGATCGCGCGAGAGCCAGCATTGTTCCCCATTGCGGTGAAAAAAGGATAAAAAAATTTAAAACGCCGGCTCATCTATGGTTTTTGCAGGTAGCAAAGAACTTGGCTTTTGCGTCTGTGAAAATGACGCGGGTCAAAAATCTAAAAATGAAAAAGAAAAGATCTCACCCGCTATTATTACGCGGGATTTCATTGGCAAAGCAAATTAGAATACTTGGATTCTTCAGATTGCGGTAAGCAAAGTAATCGAAGTAAATAAAATCAATAGTTTAAAAGAGCAGTTTGAAGGGTTGCAAAAAATTATTTGAACGCTGCAAGAAAATAATTTGCTATCTCTCGAAAGCTTTGTGTCTTCCTGTTGTTCGCGGCCGATCAGTATTCACTCACTTTAATTTTATCGGTTGCGGGAATACTTGACCAAAATTACAAAATGTGCGTTTCGGGGCCGCTGTCGTATTACATCGTATTATGTCTTCCAGCTTGCTCGCACGACCAAAAGTTGGACGCGCACGCGACCTTTCTTGCACTCAAACAGAGTGAATGGATGGAGTACTTGTATTTCTAATGTAGTCAATTGCGTGCGTATGTCAGGCTTCGATTCCGGCAGTTTATCTTATCTTATATTAACCTTTCCTTGCGTTTAAAAGTATTTTCAGCTGTACATGACAGTTAAACTCCTGCTGAAACTACGAATATGTCTTCTATACAAAACAAGCATCGATATATCGAAACCAATCGGTGAGGTAGAAAGCTCCCAGTTGCCCGATGCGTTTTTCCTCTCTGAAACTTGGTGGAACAAGCAGGAGAAGGGAAAGGGAAAGGGCTAAAGCTGAAAAGTAAATTAGAATGTATGAAGTGAAATTTTGATAGATAAGTGGCTTGAAAACTTCGGTGGGAAATTAACTGGTTTGCCGCTGAAGGGGCGGTTAAGCTCGGTTAGCTCAATTCGGTTCGGTTCAATTCAGTTTAGTTCTTACAGCAATGTGTCTGCTATCTCTAATCTCAAGATTACTACAGAGATTTAAGCATAAATCCTTCTAATAACTGAAATCCGATCTATTATATCGGTGTCAACATCATTTTATTTACAACTGAATGCACCGAAAGCGACGAACACGGTCTAAATGCCGCGGCTCACTTTCTGGACCGAGAAAAGTTTAACTCAACACAGCATAATGCCGAGTAATATACCATAAGTCCGAGAAGTTATCGGCATTACGTTTCAAATTCTCCGAGATAATTTCGCAAGTGAGACCAATTGATTTTGCCTAAAAAAATAATATCTGCGCTTTAGATTGACATTTTATCGCTATACAATTCGCTTGCTTGATTACACCTACTTAGCTCGAAGCTCGGCTTCAATTTGAGAACCGCGGCTATACGCACTGAGCAGGTTTACTCACTTTCATTGGCCTTCCTACACCTTTGCGCTATGAGACCAAAAATTTTCAGGAAGCCTAAATAAGACTCTAGACTATCTATGGACTCTTTCGCACCCGCCAAGCCAGAAAACCTGATATTTCTTCAGAAATAAACTATTCTAAGAAGACTAAATAGATTTATTTTGTGTTGATAACGTGGATGGATTAGTAGGTTCTTGAAAAACCAAATTCGGGCGGCTGATTGTCTCAACTGAGAAACAACTTCCACGTGGGCAGCGAAAGACGTTCTGGAAGCATTCGATTATAGTTACGGTTTTCCTAAAATTTGTCTGCAAACAATCAATGCATAGAATGTGAAAAAAATTGGCGATGCTTGTCTTTGGTCAAGAGTTAGTGTCTTGGAAATAACTGCTTTTCTTCAACTCTACTCGTTTGCTTTTGGCACTACTGTCGACACTATTGTCTTGTTAATTGCTTGATAAGAGGAATAATAAACACTAAAATGACGTAGTTCGTATAGATACTGTTGTGGTGAATACTCTGAATATGATGATTTATATAAATTAAATCTAATAAATGTGTTCGCGAATGCAGACTTTAAATGATGATAGAATTCGACCAACGTGTGTATTCGTTGTAAATTCGTCGTTGTGCAGATGATACAAAATAGACTTAAAATAAAGTCGTTAAAATATTAAAACGAATGGAGGATTTTTCAAAGTAGTTCACAGTTTTGACATGAGATTGAGCTGAAAAATCATTGTCGTTATTATCACATTGACGTGCGTCGAGTTTTGCTAATCCGCCCAACCGTAAAACCTCGTGGCAAACCGAGCGGAAACAAATATTCTTGATTTAATCAAAGACAAATTACATTTCTTTACACCTAGAGTACAGTAAATTACTTTCAAAAAATTAAACTTGTTTTTAGCAATTTTTTATTTATGATTTAGCATGTGGTTCATACAATTATAATGAATTATTTGAGCAAAATTAAACGATGAAGCTGAATTAATGAGTCTGTCACAAGCAAAGTCCCATTTATGCTCCCTGGGTCAGGACACTGACAACCTTGAGCTTACCATTTATACCATTAGCAGCCACGACTTCACACCTTCAGTCTCAAAGTATGGTCTATTTGCTTGCCAAACAAGTAAAAAAGATTTCAACTGTAAACGCACATACTGTTGTTCGGCGACACTCACGGATGATAAAATCTAGTTCGAACCACTCCGGAAGTTCTCCGGGTGGCCGATCACTCGCCGAAGGAACTTAGATAGACGGAGGGAGGCGGCAGGTTCTGACGCACTTTACTTTTTTCCCAAGGGCGCGGAATATTTACCGGGCGTAGCGAAGATTGGCGTATTGTTCCGAGAGAATCTACTCAGTTCAAAGATCGACAAGTTGCTTGTTTTCATGAGTATTTTGGTCAATACGAATAGCATCTTTACTACTAGATTTTCACTTATGTTATTTTCAGATTTTTATATTGACTGTATACCTGAACCAAATCTTTCGTAGAACAATCATTTTAATGTAATTAGTGATACGCCAACGTTTATACTCTATCTATACATCCTTTATTCTTGAAGTACTTAGCCGAAAAGGTCCGTGCCGAACTCCGATCCAGCTTTTGTTCCCAAATCACTGCGTGCCATACCGGGAAATTTTTGAAACAAGAGCGCGCATTTATGCACATTCTGAATGGCATCAATGATTGTTAGACAGTTCTATTATGTCGCAAGTTCTTTTGGGTTTTTGAAATTTGCACTGATTAATGGAATTTACGATTGTCTATAACAAGTTACTACTAAGAAAACTCTGCCGTTGACATTAATTTAAAAAGACCAGCAGTTTGTATTACACTTCACCGCGACAAATAATGAAAGTTACTACAGGTGCTCCCTGCTGATAGCAAAACAAACAAAAAGTTACACGGGCAGAAAAACAGAAATAAAACTAAATTCCGATAACACTCCAAGGTTTACCATAAACCAGCAATTGTCTAACTTCGAGTCCAGAGTAACTGTTGAGTAAACTACAACAGACTCAAGTGACAAAAGCAAAAAAAATCCCAAAAAGTACTAAAACCACAAATATAAGAAGACAAGAAGCTATCAATATGAAAAACTGTAAGAACTCGCAAGATCTTGGAAACGACTAATAGTGATTAAGTGCGGTGTAATCTCACCCAAAGATGATTATTTGGTTAATAGCATCGTCAAACTGAGTCGTTCGTTGGACCCAAATAACTAAAGATGTAACATGACGTCGCGTTCCTCAAGTCTGCAACAGACTACCGAACAGAGAACAGGAGCAATTTGATTGGCAAAAGTCAATTTTGTTATTCCCAATCTTCCTCGTCCTCTTCATCAGTCTTTGGAACAGATGCTACAGCCGCTGCTTTAGCGGTGGCAGTCAAATCAGCTTGCGAAGCTCCAGCGGAAACCAAATCATAGCTACTCTCGCTCGAGGGGCGTGAACTATTTGGCTTGGATTCAGTGTCTTCCACGACAGGTACAGCTTTGAGGGTATCTGTTGAGTTGGAAGCCTTCGTGGAGGATCCGGACTTTAAATCAGAAACGTTTTCTTCATCTTCTTCATCTTCGTCCCAGTCGAAAGTGTCGTCAGTATTTCCCGCTTCGGTCAACAATCGCTTCCGTCTAGCTTCTTCCAGGTTGATCTGCTCACGCAAAAAGTAATATCTTTTCCAGAACTCTTCATATGCAATCTTCTCGGGTACAAGTCGCTCCATCAACTTGCGAAGCTCGGGGTAATGGTCAAGGTCATCAGCAATCTTGGCAGTTTGAGACTCGGCAGAGAATTCGGCAGCAAATGCATCATATGTAGAATCACCGGAATCAGCAGCTAGAAAAGGTTCAACAGAGGTATGGAGAGCATGGAGCTGAGCATCAAGTCTTGTAGTGTAAATCTGACGTTTGATGTCCTCAGGGACATCAAACAAAACATCTTTGGATATAGGCTCGGTTGAGGACTCTATCACACTCTCATCACCAGGATCAATAGTAACAGCATCCTGAAGCATAAGTTTCACATCCTTGCCAACCTGGTCAATGTATTTATTGAAATCAACAGATTCAAGCTCATCGAGTCTTGCCTGAGCCTTCTGCTTAAGGATTCCGAACATTTTGCTGGTGCTAGCAGGAGCAGTCTTGACAGTCTGACGAACTCTTTCTGCGGCACTTTCTGTATCCAAGCTACGGCGAGTGCTAGCTACAAAAGTGGATGCTTGTGTCGCAGCTTGCGTAGCTACCTGAGTGGCTTGAGAAGCGATGGAAGATGTACGAACTTGCTCCGTTATCATGTTGATTTCCTTTGCGGCCAGCTCAGATGCAACTGAAATATCTTTCTTCGTTTCCTCGATAGCTATTTCACCCTTAAAAAAATATGTCAGTTAATCTGATAAAAGATAAACTTAACATAAGTCGTACCTGCTTCCTCACGGTCTCCCATAAACCACCAATTTTCATACCCCAGGTAGTACTTTGCAGAGTAGCCATGGCATCATTGATTTCCTCTGAGAGAGTTTGCTGAGGCTGCGCAGAAGCACTTGAAGACGCTTCAGGAGCCTCTCCACCGGCGTTCTCAAGTGCTACTTGTTGAATGGCATCGTAAGCCGTATCCATTGCTGTAGTTCCTTAAGGTCTTCGAGTCAGAAATACTTAAAATAGTTTCCGTGGATGTTTGACTTGAGATCAGTATAGAAAAACTGAAGCAAAGCAATGATCTATACAGCTAAAATAAAAGCGAGATAGATTTACAGATAGCGGTAATCAAGGTAGTGTGGATCGTAGCTTAGCGTACTGGGGAACAGCTGTGAGGTTCAAGACGCAGCAACTATGCTCGTGATATGTTCGTTGGGTATGCGCCTAAAAAAGAAAGCCGCAACCACACTCTAAAGCGCTCTGAAAGTGTGGGAAAGCAAAGAGCGCGCAAACGTTTAGGCTTGGTTCTGCTCGTCACAGTTTCTTCCTACTTATCGTTCTTGCAAATACAGTTTTATCTACATCCAATCTTCTCACAAGTGCTGCGCGTGGCTTATTAGGAAGGTTCTTATCATGACGTAATGCTCTTGCTTCCTCTCATCATACAATATGCGTAAATAAATGTAACTATAGAGTCTTTCATAAGCGAGGGCCACTTTCTCTAACACTGAGAATCGATCAATTTCATTTAACCGCCATAATTATGACATTCAGGCTACGATTATCTGCAAATTGGCGATTTAGCTTTGCCGAATTTGCGGCAACAACATGACTTGCGCAGCAGCGTCCCGCTCATTCATATCGTCGAATCCTAAATGCTGTGCTTAGCATTGTTAGTGTTCTATTCCTCTTTGAGTGTAACTTTAGAAACTTCCAGCGTAAGGTTTATATCACAACTGCGCAATGTCCTCCTGTGGTCCGAGGCAGCCAGGGAAACTAAAGGTCAGTGGGGCATCACAAAGAGTGTGCGTGTACTCGTATTAGCAGGTGCAGATGGTAGAGTTCCCAGTAATAAGTATGATTGAAAACCGCGCATGTAAGTTTGTAGCTGGATGTCTCAGACGCTTTCGTTCGTCAATCGCATCTAATCCTTGTAAGATGCCGAAGTCGCGTCCGATTGCAACGATTTTCATGTCCCTTCCTTGTGACGCATTTTCTGCATATTAAGCATTCACTGAAACAAAATATATTCTATGAGACAATTACACATGTACTAGTATCCACTTTTGCATCCTTTCCATAACACAACTTTCTCGACGCTGAACATGATAACTCGATCAAATTGTACCACTTCAAGATAATGACAGGCACTCATAGATTCACGCGCTGCTTAAATAGTGTATTCAATTTCATAAACTACTTTGAAAAGCTTTCTTGAATCGAGAAGATTTGAAGGCGCTGCTTATTCGAGTCACTCTAGCATGGGAGGATATAGATCGTATCTATCCATCTTCACAATCGATTGTGCTATTGCTCTCAATTCAGTCAATAATAAATACATACCAAACAAAACCCTCTCATTATTACGTGTAAGCCGCCACTAAAAAGTCCGGTATCTCTTAGAAACGACGGATATGCTGGTATTATTACATACAGCGACTGAAGCAAAATGTGAGAGCTGGCTTGTCGACATTAATCGTGAGGAGTCGGAAGTCCAGCGCCACATCTTTATTGGTACAGCCATCTTCGTAGTCGAGAGAACGCAATCATGCGAAAGATCATTTACCAGATACCAATCAGGTAAATGGTACTTATAAACGGCCCAAATGAGGAGTGACGGGATCTCCTATGCCTGAACATTCAATCCTTGGGTCACGCTTGTCCATTCTCGTTTATCAGATCGCGCCACCTAAAACGTAGGGCGTTACTGTGCACTGCCAATTACCATACAGGAGGTAAATGATGCCCATGGCAAACCGATTTCATCAATATTGTTGATATCATCGTCAGTCATCCCGTACTTCCCTTTGGTCGCTAAACAATCTCAACCCACTTAATAACAAGCTCAGAGTCTTTGTTTTTCGCTCACCGGTAATCATATCTTCGAGTAACTTATGTAAGAAGGTACGAAGTGTGTAGCCCAGCGCGAGCCTACCAGCGACGCATCGCGCTCATGAAGCAAACGATTGGCCACTGTTTTCACATCACGCAACCTAAGAGAAATTGCCTCTTCATTAACAACCGTTTCATTGACTAAGCCTATCACTATCCTTGAATACGGGATAACTTCATGTTTCGATGGAGTGCTATCGCGTCTCCAGCTCAAGGTTCGACTAGACGTGGTCAAAATTAGCAGCATCCCATTAGCTTATACCACGGGTTTCTTGCGAAGCTACAAAGTCAACTTCTTTCTGCTTTCATACGATAAGGCAGACTCGTCCGTTCATGGCTGTTTGCAGGTCTAGGAATGTGGAGAAGACGTGTCGCATTTAGAAGCAGCGGGGCGCTCGAGAAGTATGTTGCCTGTTTTTTTGATTAAAGCGTTTTTCATACGCAGCTTCAGATATAATTGGAGCCATATTTCAGTTGTGGAAGAACTGAACAAAGACCAGAAAACGATAGGTTCCTTTCATCATAGTGACAGTTCGTGACATATGCAAGAAGCATTTCCAAAACCCAAAGCAATAGAAAATAAGAATTTACTGTATCTGAATGTTATATGAGAGTTTGACATGTTGATCAATGTGGGGCAATTTCCTCTGAGAAGTTAAACAGCTTGTATCTGTTTCTGTCACTTTGACATTGTGTATTACTATTGATGAATCCTATATCAATTTTGGTTGAGTATTTTGTTTCTGGCTGCTCCCTCAATGGCAGAGTTGAGTATGTCGCAAGATCTCTTTCAAATACTGGAGTCCAAATATATTCCAGAACAATACTCTCAGATATGACTCAATATTTACAGAAAGTGATGCATCATCCTCTCCAAATAATTTTAGCAATTTGGACCAGCCATGACTTTGTAAAAATTGATTGAAATGGTGCACTGAATGGAGTCTGTAATCTTGATACTACTCTTTACAATAATCCCAATTTCGCCGGTCGAGACTTACAAAACACATATTGCGCCAACTACTTTACTGAATCCGAATGGTGAGAACATAGATTAACGTTGAATAATAAAGGCACTATTGAATTTGTCTTTTTCTGCTTTCTGTTTTCCACACAACCTGATCTCTGCGCGCATCCTCGCCCCCTGTCTTCCACAACTCCCACTTCGCGGCCATTCAATCTCAAACCACAATAGTTCAGCTGATACAAAAACAAATACAAAACAGTCTAAACAAACAACTACAAATAACTTATTACAACCACCATATAACCACAACACCCATCAATCCTTCCACGCGCAGAACGCTGCTCGCCTCGAGTCAGCTAATCAGTGGCCACTGGGACAAGGGAATGGTTTATCCATACTCCAAGCTACTGTCACGATAACTTGAGAGTTATGTGAGATTCTAGGGTTTATCAAATTATTCCCCACTACTCACTAAGCCTTGCCTTAAACCAACAGTCGTGGTCCTCACGACTGCATTGTGTGTGTTTTTGTTTCGACGATTGCCCTTCTGCGGGCAAGTCGTCGGATATTACTGCAGTGTGATTATCCTTTGCCATACTTCATCGACTGGTCCCCGAACTAGTCAGCTTGCAGTCTCAGTACAGACAGATCTTTGGATCTCTCGCCCACTCCGACTTATCGCGCTCGACAACGATAACCTCCCTGGACGTCAGAGTTGAGAACAACTTCTCCTGCTTGAGAGACAGTAATACCATGATACGCCAACACCAGACACATTTGCTCGCGGATCGAACACAATGCTCCGGTTTCGAGAACCC
>JAJLXV010000036.1:0-95969 GCA_030571435.1 Myxozyma mucilagina
TTTTGAAGTTCTTGGTGTACATCTATGGGAGAGCTCATCCTCCCTAAGATTTGTAGTACTAAGTAAATATGTGTTTTTTATAATTGATAATTCCTATTAGAATATTTTTACAAACAAGACTTTATACTGAAAACTTTTCATGCTTTGACCATCACTTCACCAGCTCTCATTTGCCAGCTAACCTTCCCACTCAATTGGCTACATGATATCTCAACAGTGTCTACAGGTTTGTCTTTATTATATTTTTATATTTTTATTTGAAAAATTACTTTGATACTTAACTGTGTTCACATCGTTTATAAATTTCCTACTTAGGCAGCTTCTGTATGGCTGGTGAGACGAGAAATCCTAAAATTGTTGAGTGTTCGATGCCCAACAAGCGTTGCTGCGCGCCTATGGATGTCATTAATAGTTTCCAATTCATCAAACACAGTTGTTTTAAAGTCTCTGCAAAACAACTATTAACTTACATCATATATAAGCTAAGTTTCACTGCTGCTTTTTTGTATGTTCCCCCTTGCAATTGAGAGATATAAGTGAGATTGATAGTTTGCTGTGGATGGTCATAGCGACAAGCGCAATCTTATTCGGCAATTATCGGTATAAAACTCGGATGTCCCTCTACATTGATTATCTAGCACAAAACATTCAGCATATATTCAAACTCATTCAATCACGTATAAAAACACCTTTAAAAACAGATATGTCATTCGGCTGAAGTCAGTGAAGCAGAAAAGAGTCAACTTTAGCTACGTAATTGAGCCGCGCTTGTCGGCGAAAATCGGAAACTCTCAATCGGCCCAGGGCTCTTTAATACAGGGCAAGGGTCGTTGGCCCCGGCTATCACTGCGCCGACCACTCGCGTGCGCGCTTCTGCGGGACGGCTTCTGGAGACTGCCACGCTCCACTTTTACTTTTGCGCACCTGACACGCACCTCCAAAGCCCGCTCTTCACCAAAAAGACAACTCGCGCCCAACACCCGCCTCGATTCCGCTGCTCGTCTCTCGCTTCAACAGCCCGACCACGCAGATTTCATTTTTGTTTCTTTTATATTTTACTATTCTATCCATTTTGTTCTACTAAGATCGCTTATTATACCTACAAATGGCAAAGAGTGACTCGCAGATCCGCTCGCGTGCGAGCACTCCCTCCACTGACTCCCCAGTGCTCGTCGCTGATGCGGCCGTCCAAACCTCGCCTCAGACGACAACTGGCGCTCAAGTCAAGACTTCGCTTCTCTTGAAGAGTAAGCGTCGATTGCAGACGAACAAAGAGATTCTTGCAAAGAAGTATCTCCAGCGAAAGGCGGCGCTAGTACAGAGGGGAAAGAAGCTGAAGAAGGAAATTCAGATCTCAAACTATTTGAAGCCTGACACTTCAAAAGTCGTTTATGGACGCACTCCTGATGGAACTGGTACGTTTTCTTGCTAAAATATACGATGGCCCTCGCAATCAATTGTCGAATTCGCTTCTTCCTGTTGGAGGTGCAATGAGGGGTCGCGTGCCCGCCACTTCAACTCAATTGACTAACTCATCGCACTAGTTTTCCCCGTCCCAACAACAGAAGACATGGTCACCGCCCTTCTTGATCCAAGTAAACCAAAGTCATTTTCCGACTACCTCACCTTGACTATCCTTACTCTTTATGTTGTATTGTTCTTCATGTTACCCTCCCCTCTCTGCAAATGGACTTTTCTTGGAATTTATGCCATCTCGCGAATTGCTTACAATGGTGGTTTGGGATATTTACTTTATCAACAATCGTTCCATAAAGCAATGACTCGCTGGGCTGAGCAATCAAAGGTTTTCAGCAAGCCTGGTCCTAATGCGTCATCGTTTAAGAAGTACTCATACAACTTGATTAAGCGAGAACTCTCTTCTAAGATGGGCCCCGACTACGACTTTGAGTCTGTCCCGCTCGAATACAACACTTGGCTTCTGTATCGTCGGATTGTTGACCTCATTTTGATGTCTGATTTCACTTCATACATGCTTTTTGCGTTCTGCTGTGCGCGCATCCCTCAAAACCAGAGCATGACCCTCCATGTCGCTCGATGGGTCATTGGAATCGCCCTTTTCATCTTCAACCTTTGGGTCAAACTGGATGCTCACCGTGTCGTTAAGGACTATGCTTGGTACTGGGGTGATTTCTTTTTCCTTGAGGATCTTGAACTTTGCTTCGATGGTGTTTTCGAACTTGTACCTCACCCTATGTACTCTGTTGGATATGCTGGTTATTACGGTATCTCGCTTATGGCTGCTAGCTACACTTTACTAGCAGTTTCTATTGCTGCGCACGCTATGCAATTCGCGTTTTTGTTTATCGTCGAGAACCCGCATATTGCAAAGACTTATGGAACAGCGGCCAAGAAAGAATAAGCGTTTAGCATTCGGCTAGCTGTCTTGCAAATATTATACACAACATCTACATCTATCTTTTTTTTCAACAAAAATTACTGTATTTTTAGAAAAGAAAAGGATGAGTTATTGGCAGTGAATACTCTTTAATACGTGAATTGTGAGTGATCTGGGTTTTAGCTTTTCTTTTATTACTTTGTTATATCATATGCGCTGTTCATTGCATTGTTTGTTTTTTTATTCTTCTATCACCTTGGTATGAAAGTGTCTTGCTTCAACCAATTTACCACTATCTATGGAGATCATATGACACTGGTTTGCACGCGTTTTATAATACCAAGAAACTGTCATAAGGATGAATTCAACTTCAGCAGGAATAGAATAAGTCCTGTGTTTTCTTATTTCAGTTTAAGACAAGGTGTATATTGGCGTGTTTATGTGTTTATATGTTCTTATAAAACATGTGTGATTGAGAATTGAAATAATTGTTTCTTTTCTTTTATTGGACTGTTTGCGTGTCGCGGTTATGGAAATGACTTGTGACGAATTGTGGTACAACAATTTTTGGGTTTAGAATTTTGCTTTGTTATATTGTTATGTGTCTACGGTTTGGTTTTGTTGCTCCATTTTATTACTTTATTCATTTGTGCTTCACTTTCTATATGGGTTTTCGTTCTTTGCTAAGAAGATCAGAATAAGGAAAGTTATTATAATTATTATTATGCATTGCGTTTTCGCACAATTTTGTTGCATAGACTACATGTTAAATTCAATGCAGAAAGGAAGGAAAAAAAAAAGAAGGAACTGTGTGCTTAGAAGTCAAAAAACGAGAAAGACTGATTGTCGGAAATGTTGTGATAATTACAAATCTATGAGATCGACGAAAGTTGAGAGTGAAAATATATAATTGGTATCGTGACTGTTTTCAGGGTTTCATTGTGACATGAGTTTTATTCTTTTTTTGTTTTCTTCTTGTGTTTGTTTTATACTGTGAATAGAGAGAGATTTTAATCAATAACTATGGTTCAAATTGACAGTTAACTACTGATGGAATAAAATGTGATACATGCAACTAAGAAGATAAAAAACCCTATGTGCGACGCCGGAAGCCAATGCAAACATAAACAGATAAAGAACACTTCCCCCCTATAACAAATTTGGCCTTAACAACTCCTCCCTCATCCGAATTAGATCTTTCTCCCTTTTCTCTCTAACTTCTTTCATTCGTTTATCCTTTTTAATAAACCGCTTTCCCAAACTATCGACTGATTTTGGAGCGTTTAGCATCATTTTGCCGTTCAAAGTTGGTTTTATAATTGGCTTTTGCAGTTGAGGTTTGTCTTTTGGTGGTGTAAGGAATTTGTCACGTGCAGATGGACATCGTGGCCAGTCACTTGCGTAGCAAGAATCTTTTAATTCTTTCCAAGCAAATAGATTCATGAATCCAAACTGCTGCCATACTTTAAGCACTGGTCTTTCGACGTATTTGATCCATAGTTTGATGATCGGAGTTCGTGTAAAGTATGAATAAAACCACCACCATTTATATTCATATGCAACTATAACCGAACTATCCATAACGATTCGTGGTTTAACTTGTCCATTGCTTGGAACTCTATAAGTGTTTACCAATGCCATTGGTAAGAGTGCACATTCTGAAATAATACATGATTCGGGTGGTGTAGGAAATCGTAGCGGAGTGGTTAAATGCTTGTGGGTATCGATTGAAGTAGCGTCTTGATCAACTTCACTTCTTTCCGTAGGTGAGGAAAAAGAATATGTACGCGGAGGTGACATAAATGGATCAGCATGCATAGCAACGATACCATTCCAGCAAGTACCAACTTCTACCACCCCTTCATTTTCAACAAGTTTTTGATCACTTGACGATGAAAAATAAGGAAATAATCCATTCACACTGCGACCACATGTATCGCGTAAAACCCATTGGTCATATAGCGTCCCCCCGTCAAAATCCATGGCGCACGACATAACAGCGGGCGTTGATGGCGTTGTCAATGGGTCAGATGAATTTTCAGGGTCCGCAACAGCATCGAGTAATTTGAGTACATCCGAGTAATGAAACAGCACGTCATTTAAAAAAATCACGCGCGAAATACGCTCGCCGAGTGTAGTGTTGGATATAGTGTATAAAGGCTCTAATGCACTATTTCGCACTTCTGTCATATACTTGATCCGATGTGGCGTGTCAATCCATGGATTGTGATGTGGAAGAGGATGTAGTGCTGAAGAGATGTTTAATGAATGTTGAATTCCCCGATGCGAGAGATATCTCGTGAAATGAACAAGATGAGAAGCAGTTTTATCACCAAAATCATTCTCAGCAATTGAAACATAAACCTGTACAAATGTTAATACCTATGAAATGCAAACAAACAGTAAAACGCGTCATCATACGTTTTGTTCTCCAAGAATATCGATTAATCGCAGAGTCTCAGCCATCCAGAAAGGGAGTATTTTCTCACTATTGTAGAAATTGGCCGCAATGAAGTAAGCCTCTGTACGGTTTGATGTGCCATTACGATTATAATCACTCCCCACATAAGGTAAAGGGGATTGATTTTCATCTGCAACGGGGTATGGAGCAGAAAGTCCTTGGCCGTAGACAAGATATGTGTATGTCAAAGCAGCAGATAGGAAAAGTATGTTTGATACTGTGAACCTCCTTCTCATGGAATCAGTATCAAATTTCTTGGAATAGCGGCATCGACGAGTGACATATGCGTTCGATGGAAGAGAAGGATCGAAAGATAAAGAGTTCTCCAAATAATTCTCTAGCGCTGCCTTTTCATCGAAATAAGCCGCGTCTGAAGAATGTGCCGCAAATAAAGGAGATGATTGATACGAGGGAGATCTATCTCTTCTGACCTTTGTTGCAAAACAGAGTAGAAGTTTGATAGGGATGTATATGAAGACTGCAGCAACGAAACTGGAAAGAAGGATCGAGTTGTATGTGAAGATTAAAAAGTACAGGCGGAACGCGAGAGATGGTATTAGCCAGAATATCAGTTCAGTATAATAATTGCAGACGATGTCGGCGATTATACCGTATACAGTAGCGAAAGAAAGATGCATGCTCTAAAGCTGCTGTACACAAGTAAACAAGTACAGAATAGGAGAAGTAAACAGGGACAGAACAGAACAGATTGAAGGAGTGGAGTCCAGTGTAATTGAGGCACTTTAAGGAACGGCATTCTAAATTAGATACAGTTGTGGTCAAGGCGGACATCAAGACGCGTAATGAGCTGGAGCTACTCCGCCGGCGGTGCTATTCTACTTGGCTCAACTCCCAAGCTTCTCCAAGACGTTTTTTTGTTTGTGTTTTATTTTACTGATTATATTACATTTCTTCAAGCCTTTATGATTGATATTCTGAACTATTACTCATTACGCAGAATAAATGCAAACGTACACAGAGACAACGAACTGTGGATAAAGATCCGCATTCTTTGAGCCGCCCCGTACGCTACGCCTCTTCTCCTCTCAGACATTTAAACTCTATTAATAAACCTTAAAGCTACCATTAAATCTGAAACGCGTCGTGCGACCAATGGAAAAGCTCGTTTTCAGCCGTGTGGTTTTATATACCGCATTCTTACTGAACGAGGCGCGCGGGCTCCGTTGTCAAACTAACTGCAAACACGTGCTTGCAATGACGGAGGCGCACCCCTCATCGACGCCTGCAGCCGCTCGCTTTGTATTTAGTAAAGTATGGCCTATGCAAACGGAAGATCCGAGCAATCTGGTAAAGACTACGGTCCATGGATTGCAAACACCCAAAGCTCTGAAGTTAAACAATTCGAGATCTCGAAGAGCTCATTGTTAAGACAGCGTATTAAAAAACGAGTCAAAAGTACTGAAAACCTTGTACATTGCCGTCGATCACAATCCTGATCACAAATCACAGAGCTGTGGTTTGCTCTGTAGTCTGGGTAACATCAATATGTTGGCCTGCACCGGATGCTATCAAGTTGTAGATTTTGTTTTTCTGTGCGATTAATGTTTTTATCATTTGTTTTGTTACATTCCTAGTTATCAGTTGTGAGTTTTCTATTTTTTTTCATCCATTTCGACCTCTGCGTAGTTATTAGAGTGTGTATGCTTTGGGGAGTTGACTTTGGGGTAAGGAATCTGGACCAAGTTCTGCAAAATCAGAACAATCTGTAAACATATTTTCAGCTTTACTGCTACTTGTATTATTTCGTTGCAGCAACTCAGTACGCTTTTGTAAATTCCCTTGCAATTTACATTGACAAATAGTGTATTGCCAATTTAAAATAAAAAATTCCTATTATAGAAATTACCGGATTCGTAGTTGCAGGCCTTGTGGCAAGCGGGAGCCTAGCTTTGCCTCAAATGAAATCGGTGCATCTCCCAACTACTCCGCGAAATTATCAAGACGTCACCTTTGCCATTGACTTCAAGCATCGGCAACAATGGATCCCTCTCAAAGTGCTCTTGCTTTGACTGTAAGTCTTTTTACTTGTTGATGTGCTGCTGGTGGAAATCGATTAAATCTTGCGGTATGAGTGCTCAATTAGCCGGCCTCGCTGAACCGATCGATACCTGTGATGCACACAATATATTGAAGTTTTTGTGCTTTAGAAAGCTAACACAATTTGTTCCAGGACTTTGTCAAAAGACCCGACTTTGGAAAAGCAGGTCAAAAGGTCAAATTCTACGTGAACCATTTCCGTCTCAAAAACTTTCCTGATGTGGAGGTTATTCAGTATGATGTGTGTGATATAATTTAATGGGCGTTTTCATCTCGTAACAGTTGCTCATACGTAATAGGTGAAAATTAATGGAGGTCCTGACGATTTGTCGCGACCCTTGATTAAAAAAATCTGGAACTCGGAAGCTCTCCAGAGTGCTCTTGGAACTCGCGGAAAGCCTTTGATCTTTGATGGTACGCAAGAAGTGAGGGTTGTCCCAATCACGCAGCCTAGCTAACTCAGATTCCATAGGAAACCGTCTTGCATGGTCTAAGGGACCTCTCGATATCCCCGATGATTTTTCTATTGTTGTGGACCTCGATAAAGGTACATGGACTATACTGATTCTTTCTCATGGTTGCTAACTCCGTTAGGTCGCCCTGCTGGAAAAGGTCCACCAAATAGACACCGCGTTGAAATGAGAAAGACAGCTACTGTGTCTATGCACGTACTGAAAGAATTTATTGCCAACCGGTACACTATGGATAGCTCAGTCATCTCTGCTCTGTCCTTCCTTGATCATATTTTCCGCAGCACTCCAGCGTCAAAATTCATCGCAATCAAACGCTCATTCTTCTCCAATGAGCGCGATTTAGTTTTCCCGCTTTCTGGTGGTGTTGAAGCTTGGAAGGGTATCTTCCAATCTGTTCGCCCTTCTCGCGGTCAGCTAACCTTGAACGTTGATGTTGCTACTACTGTTTTTTGGTCTTCGGGTTCCATGCTTGAGGTTTTGGGAAAGGTTCTGAATACCCGTTCAGTTGATGAGACTATCCAGCAACTATCTAGACCCAACGTTGTTGCTGGATTGAAGCGTTTCAAGCGTCTCGGTTTCTACATCAAATATCGCGGTCCTGAATTTGAAAAGAAAGTTTTCGTCGTTGAAGGTTTTTCGAAGAAGGGAGCGAATCAGACAACTTTCAAAACTGCGGATGGAAGAACTCTTTCCGTAGCACAATACTTCCAGGAGACGTACAGTATCAGATTAAGATACCCAAGTCTTCCTCTTCTTGAGACAAAGAAAGGTGCTGCGTTCCCAATTGAGCTCTGCTATGTCCAAGAAGGACAAAAATATCCATATAAGTTAGCAGATACGCAAACTGCGGAGATGATTAAAGTTACAGCTACCAAGCCCGAAGCGCGTATTGCATCCATTCGTGCGAATGTGCGCAAACTCGACTGGAACAATGATCCTGTGCTCAAGTCCTACCATGTCAGCGCGGAAAATGATTTGATTCAAACCGAAGGAAGAATTCTTCCGGCACCCACCATTGAATATGGTGCAAGATCGAAGACTCCCAATCTTACCCCTCGCGAAGGACGATGGAACTTGAGGGACATTAAATTTGCCGCACCCAAGCAGCTCGAGTCATGGGGTATTGTTGTTTTTGCCAGTCAGCGTGCTCTTCCAGAAAGCGCTGTTCAGAACTTTGCAACTAGCTTTGTCAGAACACATGAAAGTCACGGTGGAGTCGTCACCCAGAAGCGACCTCCTATTATGTATGCTGATGGTCAACGAAACATTCCTACGATTTTGAAGCAAATTTACAATACTGCTGGTAATGCTGTGAAAAAGCGGCCACAGCTCATTATGTGTGTCTTGACTGCTAAAACCTCAGAGCCTTACAACAGTATTAAAGCGTACTGTGATCTTGAATTGGGTGTTTGCTCTCAGTGTGTTCAGAGTCGCCATGTACAGCAAGCTCAAGGACAGTACTGCTCAAACGTTGATATGAAGGTGACGAGCAAGCTTGGAGGTAGTAATGTGTATCTTGCACCAGCTTCATATCCTTTACACGGACGTGAGCCTACTATTATTCTCGGAGTGGATGTTTCGCATCCTGCTCCTGGATCTGGTAGGGCGTCGTTTGCTTCTATGGTGGGATCTACTGATCTACGGGCGACGCATTATGCTGGACTTGTGAATACTAATGGTCATCGGGTTGAGATTTTAAGCCCCGAGAACATTAACAATTTCACAAAGACGTTATTGCGTGAGTACAAGAAGAGCACGGGCAAGATTCCCAGTCGTATCTTTTACTTCCGAGATGGTGTGAGTGAGGGACAATATGCGCAAGTCATTGCAGAGGAGCTTGCTGGACTTCGAAAGGCATGCAAAGAGAT
Source organism: Myxozyma mucilagina (assembly GCA_030571435.1). Lineage (NCBI taxonomy): Eukaryota > Fungi > Ascomycota > Lipomycetes > Lipomycetales > Lipomycetaceae > Myxozyma > Myxozyma mucilagina. The sequence goes on from JAJLXV010000036.1 coordinate 9,217, forward strand.
GTCTGCGACTTATAATCCCAAGATTACGATTATCATCTGTTCGAAGCGACATCATTCTCGCGTGTTTCCGCTTAGCAGAGGAGCGGCCGGATCTGACAGAAACGGAAACGTCGTTCCAGGAACGATTATTGAGAGGGACATTACACATCCTTCAGAGTATGACTTTTATCTCGTTTCGCACATTGCGTTGCAAGGAACGGCGAGACCGGTACACTACCATGTGATTCACGATGAAAACAAGATGCCGGTTGATTTATTCCAATCATTCGTGTACAACATGTGCTTTATCTACGCAAGATCGACGACGTCAGTGTCGCTTTGTCCTCCGGTATACTACGCGCATTTAGCTGGACAAAGAGGACGCGCGCACGAAGATAACTTTGACGACACATCGTCTATTGTTTCTGGCGGAAAGTCGAATGAAGCAGCACCGCCTGCGCCTACGACGCCTTTGCATGAGAATTTGAGAGGAATGATGTGGTTTATCTAGTTGCGGACACGTTCGTTTACATAGCTTATAACTTAGTAGTAAAGTGACTGGTATAATGGAATATATTAAGTCGTAACAATCACGCAGTAGAAGAATTACAGAAATGTATGTTCCGCCGCCCACCCAAACAATTAAGCAAGAAGCAACGACAGCTTCCAGAGTGGTGATGTTTTACGTCAGCGCCCTGGAGCGACAGAACCGACCCGCGTCCGCCGAAACGAAAGCACGGGTTTTAAGTTTCTCTGAGGCTTAAATAAACCATGAGCACGCAGAGCCGCACATTAGACGGCGTGAATAGCGGTGGAAGAAAATATCCGCCAGACCGTGACTCTAAATGGTGCCTGTGAAAAAGACATTGTAGAGAAAAAGAGAAAAAGAAAACAGGTGGAAGAGAGAGGGTGGAAGTAGAAATAGGCGGCGGGGTGGGAGTGTAGGGTTCGGAGAGTGTAGGGTTACGTATCTGTAGTTGGGAGAAGAGAAAGATAATGTACAATGTACAATGCCATTTTTGACCACATAAGTGAACAGCAGTATAAAATTACATTTCCTGTAGAGGTCCAGATATTACTAGTAAAGGTTACCGAACTCTACGACTATCTGTCTTGTCTGGATTTCCAAAGATCTTCAATCCAGCAGGATCACCGCCGTAAGCCAGCCAGTACTTTAGCGGATGCCATTGAACTGACGGGACACTGAACTGGGCTGTTCGAGCAATTGAATATACAGTTTCGCCAGAATCAACGTGAATCTATAAATGCCGTTAGAATATGTAATAATGAATAACTGTAATAAGAAGAAAAAGAAAAGGGAGGTGGACGCACGATATGAATTGGATCACCGGTTTCTAAAGATACAGCAAGATATGCGCCGTCGAAAGAAAATGAAGTAGATTTAACTGGAAACGCCGCTTTTGAAAATGTCTTGATGCACGCCAGTTCCTGTAAATCCCATAAACTGACTAAAGAGTCGTTTGAGCCCAATGCAAGATATATCCCTCTTGGATCAAATTCTATGCATGTGATTCCAGCGCGATGAGCATGGATGGTCCATAGCGGATCTTGGTCAATAATACCAGTGTCGGGATGGAAATTGTAAAATTTGACGTTTCCGGAAGAAAATCCGATTGCTAGTACTTTACCAGAAAAGGAGATGGCAGAGCATGTAATGTCGGAGTTGTCGTCGTCAATTTTAGCGTGGAATACAATGTCGCTGCTGTTTTCGCTCGGTGTCAGAGTCTGAGCGTCTAAGACTGCTAATGACCGACCTCGGTTGCTGTTGACTATGATCCATTTGCCGTTGGGTGTGTAGCAGAGGCTTGTAGGTGATAGAGGTAGGATTGGTTGCGGAGATTCTTCTGAGGAGTTGGTATTGGTATTATTGTGGTTGTTGGTTGTAATATGCGCCGACAATGACTTCGGCGCAGTCGGTATCGCGTTTGATATGCTCAGACTCATTTTCAGCACTCTCAGCGTCTCTTTCAGCCGGACATCCCACAACCGCACAGTCCCGTCCGCAGCAGAGCACGACACCAACCGATTCGGCAGCGTAGGATCCCACGCAATAGCGTCAATTGCGCCGACATGTCCTCTCAACTCGGTAGAGTACTTCACATCATGTTTATCCGGATTCCACACGCGAATGATATTCACGCCGCTGTTCACAATTGTCCCCGAAGTCGCAATCAGACTGCCCAACGCGTTCCAGGCTACGTTTCGCACTCTGGCGTTGGGCGATGGGCGCGCGGTTTCTGAGTATTCGCGGGTGTGCTGGTTGCGGAAGAAGACCTCGGCGTTCTCGCGGCCGAGCGACATATGCGTTTTGCTCGCAATCGGAGGCACGGTCGTACTTTGTGTCATGGGTTTTGCTGTGGGTTTGAGGACGATTCAGTGGAGTTTCTGGTTCAGGGAATAATAGTCAATATCAGAGCCGCACCATCTCTCTGGAAGAGTATTTCCTACTACTTTTCAATATTCACTCTTTTATTGATATCAATATTTGAAAATCGATTCTAGTAGCTCTATAGATCTTTATATTTCAGGTGGTTTTTAGTTTGGGTGCGTACTACTCTCTGTTTTGTAGCAACTTAGAAAGTAGCTACTGTGTAGTCAACAGTAAAAGACCGGTTCAACATATATACTGGTGAACCTCAGCATATAATATTACGACTCATATTCGTATTATCAACTCTTATATACGTAGAGAACCTGTAGGACGACTGTACTAAATATGAAAAGCCTGTTCTGCTTTGTAGTAATCAAAAGTAAATTAATGTACAATGTTCAAAGATTTGTTACGTCACTATGATGAATCTCCGAACTTTGGTGGAGGTTTACTAATGATAATTTAATCTGCTTTTACAACAGCGCTCACGACTTGAACTCAGGTTTAGTTTGTGCGAATTGAGGAATCAGTAGTTGATGATTCGACATTGCTGTTTTCGTCACAGAATTACTCAAAGTCTAAAGTCAATAAACCGAATCAAGTTGTCTAAGCAATCATACAACACCGCTACAGCCAAAAAATCACCGATATCAAACAAAACCAAAATGGCTTCCTCATTCTCAGAACTACTCAAAACTCACAATTTCACCGACAAACTGCCTCCAGATCCAAAAGTTCCAACTCCAGAAGCTTCAAAGAATCCAGAGGATCCACGGTTACTTTTACCCCGCGCTGTCGAGCATGCTGCGTACACTTTTGTTCGTCCTGAGACTCATGATTTTGATAAAGCGAAGGTTATAGCTGTCAGTGACGCAGCTTTGCGTGATATAGGATTGATTCCGGATGCGAAGGATACCGAAGAGTTTAAGCAAGTCGTAATTGGTAATAAAATATTCGAGGAACATTACCCGTGGGCTCAGGTATATGGCGGTTATCAGTTTGGCGAATGGGCTGGTCAGTTGGGTGATGGGCGAGCAATTAGCTTGTTTGAGGCCACGAATCCTGACACTGGCGCTCGCTATGAGCTGCAATTGAAGGTATCTAATGTGTATAATATAGTGATATATTTGTTGACCGAGTATCTAGGGTGCGGGACGAACTCCATATTCACGATTTGCGTATGACTTCCTTTACGATTCATAGTTGATATATATTGACACCTCTCAGAGATGGACGTGCTGTTCTTCGTTCCAGTCTTCGAGAATTCCTCGTATCAGAAGGTGAGTGCATTACCTATGTCAAAATCATTCCAAATCTCACAAGAACATAGCTTTAAACGCACTTTCAATCCCAACAACTCGAGCCCTTTCATTATCATTTCTACCAAACGAAGGCGTCCGTCGTGAAGTCATTGAACCCGCAGCAATCGTAGCTCGCATGTCTCCTACCTGGATCCGTTTCGGTAACTTTGATATCCACAGACGTCGCGGCAATCGTAAACTTCTCAAGGCTTTAGCTGATTATGCTATTGATGAAGTTTACGGCGGTCTTGATACTATTAAATATGGAAACCCAGAAGCTTTAGAGGGATTATCAAGATATGAGGTGTTTTATAAGGAAGTTGCACGACGAACTGCTGAAACCACTGCTTTATGGCAAGCTTACGGCTTTATGAAGTGCGTATTATTTTCCAAACGTTTTCTACTTTTTGCTGACTGGTGTACAGCGGAGTTTTGAATACGGATAATATCTCTATATATGGACTCAGTATGGACTTTGGACCTTTTGCTTTTATGGATGTACGTATACTGGAAAGCCAATTTTGACCTATACTAATTGTACAGATCTATGACCCTATGTACACACCTAACCATGTAAGTACAATTTCTCATCGTCAAAGACTTTATTACTAACTTCGGTAGGATGACTACCGATTACGATACTCTTATCGCAACACACCTACTATAATGTGGTGGAATCTCGTCCGTTTAGGAGAAGATCTTGCTGAGCTCTTCGGCTGCGAAGACGAGAACTTCCTCAACACGCAAGAATTTTTCGACTCTGGAATTCCAAAAGACAAAGTTGACGCCTTTGTCGCCAAAGCCGAATCAATAATTGAAAAGACCGGAGAGTTTTATAAATCTACATTAGAAACAGCTCATTCCAAAGCATTTTCAAAACGTCTTGGTCTTACTACTATTAAAGATGATGATTCAACTGATGGGATTGTTGATTCGGTATTGCAGCTTTTGAAAGAACAGGCGCTGGATTTCAATCATTTCTTTAGAAAGTTGGGAAATTTTAGAATCTTCAAAGAAGCGGATGAAAATGATAGTGTTTTGACTACTGAGAAGGATATCAAAGATACATTACTCACCCATGATCGTGGACGTGCAGTTCCTTCAGTTGATGATTCTGCAAAAATTATCTACGATTGGGTCTTCGGACCATACAAAGCCCGTTTAACCGACGAAAACAACATCAACGACAAAGAACGAAAATCACGAATGGATAAAGTAAACCCGCACTTTATTCTTCGTACATGGATCATGGACGAAGCGATTAATAAAGTACAGCGTGAGGGTGATACTTCGTATCTAGAGCATGTGTTGCAATTGACGTTGAATCCGTTTGACGAAAGTTGGACGAAGAAAGAGGAGGATGAGGAAAAGTATGCGTTGGAGATGAAGTTTTTGGGAGATGTGCCGAGATCTATGCAGGCTATGACTTGTAGTTGTAGTTCTTAGGTTGTTTAGTATATGTATACATGTTTGAATACACAAGAGTTAAATCAACTACAGGGTAGTTAGTAGTAATTACTTTCACTGATATTTGCGGAGACAGATCCTAATCAAAGTCCCAACGCGTAGTCTTCAAACCCAACTCCATGACATTGCACGATTTGGATTCAATTGACCCACTTGTATGACTAGAAAATAGTGGCTTAAGCATATGATTCAGTTTGTTGTATAGTGACAATAAACCAAAATGTCAAAACGGACAAATCTCACATTTGGTACGCCGTCCTCGCATCCTCATCAACTATTTACTAACGACCACACAATAGAGCGCAAAACACCGAAGTTCCTCCAAATTCTCAAAGGCGAACTAGCATCTGGTCCAACAGTTGAAACCAAGCTTCAAAAACCACCAACTGCAGCTGATCTACAGAATGCAAACGACGTGGATAGCGATGATGAGACTACTATCCCGGAGTATGTATTTGAAGGAGAGAGTATAACGAAAGAGGAGTTGGAGCAGGTTAAGAATGGGAAAAGTATTGATGATATAAAGTATGTTTGCTTTGATTTATAGGTTGGTTTATAGAAGTAAGATGTTGACTGTTTGAGTAGGAAAGATCGAGAACTACGGCAAGCTGGGACTGAGAAGAATAAAGTAAAACCACCAGATCAAACAGCAAGTTCAAAGCCATCTGCGAATATATCAGAATTCGGAAGTCGAAAACGAAAAGCTTTAAATATTGCAAAGAAATCTTCAAACGACGACGACGATGACGGCCACAACGACGATGGAAAAGCGTCTGACGAAACGACAGCTGCGAAATCAGGGAAACGGATAAAAAGTAAAGCTGCAACGAAAACAAAGAAAAAGGTTCAATTGTCATTCGGAGATGAAGATGGGGAATAGACAACAAAAAGACTTTTACAATCTGTAATTTTAGATGAATATATGTACAATAGGGTGAACAAGGTTACATAGTAAATAAAGATAACGCAACTGCATAAATATATATACTTTGAAAACATCAATTCGTATCCTACACAAGTCTTATACACTCTTCTCAACAATTTCATGCATTTTTTATTCAAACTTATTTCGCAACTCCTTTTTTCTTCTTTCCCTTTGCCTTCTTCTTATCTTTCTTCTTCAATCCCGTGAATCCACCCTTGACCACCTCAGAATATTTCTTCCAAAACACTTCTAAATTATCCGCATCTACAATCGTAGTTATCTTGGTTTTTTTACTCTTATCTGTAGCTCCGTCTGTCGCGCGAAATATTAAGCTGTGTTTAACTGTGGACTCTGATTCAGCAATGTCTGATAAGTCGGTGGGACTTGGGTTGTGTTTGTTTTCAACTGGATCATATGGTGTTACTGAAATAATGGCGTTAATACAAATTATGCAGACAAGTAATATAAAATGATACTTGCATCTCTTTTGTTGCAGAAAAACCGTTCCAGACTCTGCTTGTTTCTTGAATAATGCCGCCAACGCTGCAAGAAACTAAATCAAAAGTCAATTCAAAATTCTGCCGCATAAATACCACATCTTTAACATATATAAGACACACCTCATCGTTTCCTAATCGTGACTTTGACGCCATTATATATTCGAATCCAATATCAGCAAATCTACCTCCCTTTCGCCGAAGTCATCGACTCAACCCAAAAGTCAACCTGCACAAAGCTCATAAACCATAAACGCATAATTTTTCAAAGCAAAAAATCAGGGCTCATAACTGGTGCGGCGTCGCTAAACTTTAGCAGCTTTTCCTTGAAAAGTTTCTTGAAAAGGCAAAAAAAGGCAAAAAAACTATTTCCTTGTCTTTAAGAAAGGCGTCGTTATTAGTCGTGATTTATTTCCGCGTTGTTCAAAATGCCGAGACAGTTCAATAAAAATCACAAACTTCCTTCTCAAAGAGGTTCTAAACCTCCACAGCCAGCAAAAGTATCATCATCATCAACTTTGACAAAGCCATCAAAATCAAAGATAAATACAACAAAACGAAGAAAACTCGACAACGGCAAAGCGAAAAAGCAAGATGATTATGATCCGTTGCTTAAGCGTGATGAAGATGATATTATGTACTACGCGAGAAAACTTAAGAGTAAATCAGGAAAATTGCCAAAGATGGGGGATGATGATGATGGTCTTGATAGTATGCTTATTATATTTTTGGTTTAGAGATATTGAAGAAAGGCGTTAACTTGAGTATAGGTATCACCGAGGGACTGGATTTGGGATTTTTAGATGATATGTTTAAAACAAGTTCTAAAAAGTCAAAAAAGAGATCAATCAAGAGTGATTCAGAAAGTGAAAACGAAACCGACGAGAACGTAAATGGAGATGAGGAACTAGAAGTTGAATTCGATGAAGATGACGATGAGGAGATTACAGATGATGAAATTGAAGATGAAGATGAAGAGATTGACGATCTTGAAGATGAAGAAGACGAAGAAGGCGCTGAAGAATTTACTGGATTTAGTGACGAAGATTCCAAGGCTGTTGAATCTGATCAAGAAGAGCTCGAAACCGAATCAAAGCCTGAACCTAAGAAAGTCAGAGAAAATCCTTACTTGCCACCCGTTGCATCTACAGCACCAGCATCTACAGTGTCTAATGGAGGAGGCAAATATATTCCTCCGTCTTTAAGAAAGAAACTTGAATCCAACTCAGACGAATCTGATCAACTTCGAACATTAAAAAGACAAGGTCATGGACTTCTCAACAGACTTTCTGAAGCAAACATCTCAACGATTGTCGGTGAATTTCAACAGTTATTTCTGAACAATTCACGTCAAAATGTGACTTCAACAATAACCTCAATCTTAATTGAAATGACCGGCCAAAAAGCTATTCTTTATGACAACTTTGTTATTGCATATGGTGCTTTAGTAGCCGCTTTATATAAACATATTGGTGTTGATTTTGGTGCTTATTTCATTCAGAGTTTAGTTGAAACGTTCGAGAAAAGTTTGAATGATCCGGATAAAGGAAAAGAGTGCTCGAATTTAATGGTATTACTCAGTCAGTTGTACTCATTTCAAGTTGTGGGATGTTCTTTGATTTATGATTTTATTCGAATGTTTTTGAATGATATCACAGAGCAGAATACAGAGTTGTTGCTGAAATTAATTACAAGTAAGTTTTTGTTTTGAAAAGCAAGGAGTGTTGCTTATTGCTATAGATGCTGGAGCTCAATTACGACATGACGATCCTGCTGCTTTGAAAGAGATTATCAATCTTCTTCAGACTGCAGTGAAAAAGATTCCACCAGAGAACATCAAGTAAGTTTTGATTAGTCTGGTTCATAACAGTTGATTAATCATAATAGCTCCCGTACAAAGTTTTTGATTGAAACTGTAACTTCATGGAAAAACAATCGACTAAAGAATTCTTCCACTATAACAACTGAATCAATCACCAGAATGCGCAAATATCTTGGAAATATTCCACGGTCAATGGAACCTCTTCGGGTAACCCTCGATGACATTCACAACGTCGAAACAAGAGGAAAATGGTGGTTAGTAGGTTCTGCATGGGCTGGAGACGGAACATCTGGAATTAAAATTCGTGATGCGAATATTGACGGAATGGGAGGCGATGATGTTGATATTGCCGCCGTTAAAGATATTTTAGATACCGCAGAACCAGATTGGTTGACACTTGCGCGACAACAACGGATGAATACTGATGTTCGACGAGCTATCTTTGTTGCTATTATGGGTAGTGAGGATTACATAGATGCGAACGAAAGACTTATGAGTTTGAAGTTAAAACGCGTTCAAGAGAGAGAAGTTCCACGAGTCATTTTACATTGTTGTGGAAACGAAAAGGATTTTAATCCGTTTTACGCTTATGTGTCTGCCGAGTTATGCAAGCAACATTCAATTAAAAAGACATTTCAATTTAGTCTATGGGATTATTTCAAAGAATTAGACGGAGACATGGATGAAGAAGATGACGAAGACGAGGACGAAGCAGCTGCGTCTGATTTACGCTTTATTGGACGAGGCGAAGTTGATGAGAAGACACGTCGTCGCAAGACTAAGAATTTTGCCAAGTTTTATGCCGTATTAGTGGGAGAAGGACGAATGGGATTAGATATCTTCAAAAACGTCAATTTCCTGACGACAACAGAAGAAATGCATGATTTTTTGCAAGTCTTTTTCACGGCATTATTTCATCATATTAGAGTTCGGACTGCTAGACAAAAGGATAGATTGGCTGGTGAAAAGATTCTAGTTCAGTTAGTTGTGAAAATCAAAGACAACACGGTCGTCTTGAAAGGTATTGAGTACTTTTTACGAACAAAGCTCGATGGGAAAAAAATATTAAAGAAAACGGGACAGGAAAAGACTGATGAGGTTATAAAATGGGGATCTGGTATTTTGTGTGACTCGATCGAGCGATTGGAACGGTCAAAGGAGTTTTAACAACTTGCACTTGTACTGATTATCGAGAGACGACGAGTTTAAAACAAATTGCATATTTTGGAATAGAAAAGATTGATGAGCGCAAAAACACAAATTACAATAATGACAAATAATAACAAATAGAATTACACATTGTAGACATTATCTAGCTCAAAGCAAAACTCCTTCAAGTATGTTTTTTGTAAGAGTCGCCAAAAGCACAAATATTTTATGGTTTTTTGAGAAGTGCAAAAGGCCACAATCCACTTTTTGACATTAACAAATCATAAAGCATTGGAGTAGCAAGTTTGGTAGAAAGTCATAATACCAATCGCCTCTCATATGCGTGTACTTACGAAGCCATTTTAATTATTCGTGTATAGTGTGGTTTGCATGTACTTTTGACTTCTCAGATATCATAAACTCTCAATTTCTCTAAAAACCGCCGATCTTCATATTTTTGTCAGCAAACCATAATTTCGTAAACAATGTGAAAGAGATAAGTACCTGTTCCTGAACAACTTCAAGAATATCGCCGTCCTGCATTCCGAGCTAGGTACAGGTTAGCAATAAGTTTCAATTAGGTTATGAATCGGACATAGCAGGATCAATGAATGCTGTAGAAACTAACAACACAATCTTCAAAAAAGGAGACATTAACTGATATTACGCTCGATCCGAAACAAACTGCACATAGAATCAGAAAGAAATACTTACACCGTCAGGAGTGTCAGTCTCGTTGACACGCTCTCCGTCAAACAAAAATCGCACACTTGCTCGGCTCTTTCCCTGTCGATCGCAGAAAGTATCCATAAGCTTCTTTAAAGCAGTGGTTTTTCGAATACGGAAAAACACTTCGTTGTTGTTGTCGGTGACTTTGATGTTGAAATGCTCACTGCTTCCTCCTGCAGCGGCGCCTCCTTCAGGCTTAACTGTCGATGAATCTTCGGCCATTTTGTGTATTTGTGATGAATACTATGATATAGGTTTAGTCACGCGTATATAACTAGATATGCTAAAGAATCGGTATGCACTAACCGTTTGTATATAATAGAGGCGATGATCAAATATCGACACACAAACCACTCTCTTTTGCACGTCTCAAAAACATCGACACCCTAACCCTAGAACGACGGTGTACCATAATCCAGTTCTTACAGTTTCTACAGTTTGATAGCAAATATAGCGATGGCTTTCTTAGACGATTTATCAAAGTTTGCCAAAGAGGGTGAGTTTTACGATTAGTTGGTGCTGGTGAGATTCGTTTCTAACAATGGAAAAGCCCAGAAAAGAGCAGATCAAAGAGCCGCTTCTGCACCGTCGTCATCACGGATCCAAGAGGTATCAGAGTCTTCAGAGACCAATCCAAGAATAGAAGAATCTCCAGATTCAGACTCGGATGCAGAATCAGATTTGGAATTTAAAGATAAACTAAAATTCGAAGATGCAAGTGAAAAAATCGATGAATCAACAGAATCAGAAAGTGCTACGAAGCAAGAAAGTGATTCAAATGTAACTGAACCTGCTGAAACAATCAAGTTTCCACCAGAAGAAGAAGCTTCACTACTAGAAGAATCAAACGCATTAAAGGTCTTGGGCAACGCATTCTTTGGTGACAGTAACTACGACGCTGCAATTGAGAAATACAATGAAGCTTTAAAGACATGTCCTTCATATCTTGCTAAACCTCGCTCAGTATTATACAGCAATCTCTCCGCTTGCTACTTTAAGCAAGAAAAATGGAAAGAGTCTGTTGAAAATTGTACAAAGTCGTTAAAACTTGATCCTGATTATCTGAAACCTTTACTACGACGCGCGGCTGCAAACGAAAAGATCAATTCATGGTCTTCTTTGCAAGCAGCAGTTGAAGATCTTAAGCACGCACAAGAATTAAGTCCGTCAAGAGATACCTTATTATCTATAAAAAGATTAGAACCAAAAGTAGCTGAGGCTCAAAAAGCCGAAACGGCGGAAATGATTAGTAAACTGAAAGATCTAGGAAATGGGCTATTAAAGCCGTTTGGTTTAAGTACTGACATGTTTAAAATGCAACCTGATGGAAAAGGTGGCTATAGCATGAATTTTTCAAAGTGAGCATTCACAATTCGGTGTGACTGGGGTTTTTGTAAATATGAGGTGATATAGCTTGGGAGTATACGGGAATTGCTTGTACAGTTCAATATATTACTGTGGATTTGATTGCATCGAAAATTTATTATAATACACTAGTAGAATTACTGAAATTAGCAGATATTACTCAGCAATCATTCAGATCGGCCTTCTTGCTATAGTACACAGGTACAACTCACCATAATTAGCAAAACAGAATCTTTCAGCAATTATCTACGTGACAGAGGTGATTCAATAAGTCGCGAAAATCGATCCTAGAACGTCGATATTAATCAATAGTTCTTTATTCAAGACGACGCATATTCAATTTCATCATCGTACCAAAACTTCCACGCCCACTAATCCTTCAAATTTGATCTTTCGTTCATCATCACCGCATGTGATAAATTCAGGTAGAGATATTTGCTTCAATATCTCTTGCGCTGCATACGCATTTATTCCCGCCATTCGTAGAAATCGTTCCCACTATAATCGTTTACGACAGAAGTTAGTAGAAAATTCCAACAGCAATTTATAATGATTAAACAGGATCCAAACCGTAGTATCTACTTCAGCAACACCAACACCCTGACCACCAAACTCTTTGATGAGATTCACAAACCATTTCGACATCTCAAACTCTTTGTCATCTTGCTGACTCTTCATCAAAAATACTTTAATGCCAATCATACTAGATACAAAATCAGTCAAAGCGTCCCAATCATTCTTACTCTTCTCAAGAATTTGTAAATTTGGCAATTGAACAACAGCAAAAAGTGTTTTGACTTTCTGTGAAAGAGCACGACTTTGCTTCACGGCTGATCGTACACCGTTAGACTCTCTCTGCAATATCAGCGGAAATGTGAAATAAACAACCGCACAAGAAGAAGAGAGTAAAATATCTGGCTGTTCACTTCCATAATCACGTTCAACAATTTTTAGTCCTTCAGAGACCTCTGAGAGATCTTTATAGAGACTGCGATTTAGCGTCAAAAACGAAGTGTTGAAAATAACGGTGAGAGGAGGTGAAAATACTGTTTTGCCGCATTTCTTCAATGCGCTGAAAACGTTGCTATCCTTTGCGTTTGACAATATAGAATGGGTATCATGCAGAAAATCTGTTTCAGAAACGCTCTCTTCAGGATCATGGTGTGTTGATTCAATATTTGATTGAGTTGGTCCAAATGAATATAGATTGAACGGATTGATAGGAAGTGTCTGATCAAGTTCCTCGTTATATTCTTGCTTTCGTTCCTTCACTTTCACTATATGTGATGCAAGCAGATCTTCAATTGACATGTCTTGAGATGAAAGTTCCTTCTTATGGTCCTCAATATTTACTTCCTCTGAATCAGCTTCATCTAACTCCCAATCTTGCGCACGATCTCTATTAATGTTCGAAAATCCCAATAACTGGAAAAGACTATCAGACTTTATATCGAAGTCTTTCTCTATGTTTCCGTTATCAGTACCGGCTGCAATCATGTCTCCTGAAATGTCATCAGTTAGTTGTTTATTGGGCCGTTTGTTGAAAGGATTCCATCTCATTTTTGACTCTGTATTGTACCGATCCGAATATTGCCCTAATCTTTTCCATTCATTCAACTGATTCCGTACATCAGACATTTTCAATGAAAACCTTTCTGCTCTGCGTTTACGTTCTTCAATTGACTCCAAATTGACAACAGCCGGGATCGGCATTCTCAACTGCAAATCATCTTCAACGAACTGCTCGTTCTCAAATGATGCCTTTGCGATTTCAGATTGAGAAGTCAATTGCGAAGAAAACGCCGTATCATGTGCAGCGGTGATTGAAGCCGCATAAGCAGTCGGTTTTGCCTCAGTTAATAGATTGAACCTGGTTAGTCCAAATTTGCTGTCCTGATCTCTTAGTTTACCTTTTTTAGTTCTGAGCAAAGGACTTGACATATAGGGCGGTACAGATCGCTTTTTTAAACTCGGTGGTGACGAAATTAAATGATTGGAAATTGTAGTCATAGGGGTACTCATAGTTTCGGCAAAGGAAACATTTGTACGAGGAGTCATGGTCTCTTCTGGTTCTGGAAGTAGAAAACTCGTGCCAAGATACACTTTTTCCGAAGGTATATTTGGGAGTAGCGGAGATGACATCCAAGGTCTTGAAATTGGCGGATAATTTACTTTCTCAGTCGAAAGTATTCGTGCCAGATATCTCATTTCGTCTGCTTTCAAATCATACTTCTCTTCAAACAACGATTTATTCACCTGTGTTTGACTCTTGCAAAAGCTCCCGATATCATCCTCATCAAGCTTTGCAGCAAATGAACTGGACATTATGCCCATATACGAAAAAGGCGACACTCGTTCTAGATATAGCTTTGGCGGCAAGTCATCTCGTCTGAACAGCGTCTCTTCAAACTTTTGTTGTTGCACGACTACTGATTCATAACCCGGTAAAGAGACATATCCAACTTCTTCAATATGCGTCTCAGCATTCTCTGCCAATTCGAATGAATCAGTAATTTTTTTAACAATAGCGCCAATTCCTTTCAAAACACGCAATTTATTATCAGGTAGTAAAACATCTTCTCTCAAATCATGACGCTGCCATATGTTTGTTGATGAATTGTTCACATACAGAAATAAATTTGTGTCTAGCACTGTATCATAGAGTGACATATTGGTATGGTCGACAGCTAACCCATGAAGTCTTGCGTAATCAAGTAATTCCAACGTTTCTTCCATTTCAAATTCCTCAACCAACTTGGAATTGATTACGTTAAATCAAAAGTGGCTGAAAAAAGTAGGTTGACAAGACTTTACAATTGCAGAAGACTGTCGCATTCTGGCGTTCTACTGACGCGATTGTCCGAGTCACAGGGGTCTAGCTACGAACTCAATTCTTGTGATACGTGAGCTAACCCGAGATCACAAAAGTCACAAATGCAAGCCGCAAAGCCAAGTCGGAAGTTTAATTCTTTCTTAAGTCCCTTTTGAATGTGTCGGGCTTTTTAGCTTGTCGGACCGGATCAGATAGTGCAATACGAATTCGAAATGCTCATTTAACCGCAATAGGTATACCAGATTGCGTAGATTATGACCAGATGAAAAAGAAAATGGCTTTCCTACTGCAACTACTATTCAATTAATGTAGAAGTAAACTTTTAATAGTTGATTTTAACTGGAAATCAGTTCTAATCAGTTCGAGACGCTATCGTTAGATCATATATGACGTCCTTGTATGATCTGATAAGATCAACAAAGTCCAGACCATGTCGAATCATCCCACTTTGCGCAGTCTGCACATTTACTTCGTCGATACTAACTACTACCTCACGTCACATGCTACACATAATAGTACAAATTGCGTTTAGTAATGATATATGATCAAGGCTGAAACTTCGTGGTACGCACGGATGTAAGTCTCGTGGTTGTGCCAGTTCAGGCACGGAACCGCCACGAGGCGCCATTGTAACACCACCAAACCATACACCATACACCACAAACAGTAAGCAGCTTTATCTCTACAGTAAAATATGAACAATAGACTAACGCTTTTAAATTATAATGTTTGTCATTATAGATAGACTTGTCAACGAAAAATGTCTCGTATTTATGCGCTAATTTTCCGCGAGCCAATGGGCGCTGGAATCAATTGCCCGTGGTGATCAACGCTGAGAAAAACAAACATCAAAGCCACAATCCACACAGGACAACTCTTGTTTGTTCATGCCGAGAATCAAAAGATACGTAATATCTAGTTTCTTTTTTGTTCGTAATACTTTTACTAGCTACGATTATGCTGTCACTGCGTGGACCAGCTAGTTTGTAGAAAGATAATCAAACATTACTGTATTGCTCAAATACCCTTCTATCAAAAAAATAAAAAAAGTAACCCCTTTGAACAAAAACAAAAGAAATGTAATATATCAGACTGACTCTCTCAGTCATCTATCAGAAGAGAAAATACCTCCACAGTTTAGTACCTATTCAAGCCAAACCAAAAATAAAAAAAGGATATAGAAGAAAAATCATAGAAAAATAAAAATGTAACCCAAATACTCCAAGATGATAAGTTTTGTATAATGTACGATCTAACCAAAAACTAATGGAAAAAACAGCAGTTCATTATCAAATTGTTTACCATCCGAAGTTCTCAGAGTAGAACTCGACATCGACACCCTCGAACAAGAGCGACGAGCAAGCGTTACGGGAAGAGCGGACAAGAGGAGAAGGACCGCAGACAGCAACAGCGCAGGGAGCACCGTTAGCAGCCTTGATAGAGTCCTTAACGTACTGGTCGATGTTAGGACGGCCCTGCTCGGCAGTAACCCAGACCTTGAAGTCGACGTTGTACTTGGGGTCCATGTCAACCCATGAGACGAAGTCACGCTGGGGGATAACCCAGAAGAAGTCAATCTCAAGGTTGGGCATGGTGCGAGCAAGCTCAACAGCCTCAGGGTAAGTGTAAGCAACACCGGCACCACCAGCAAGAAGGATGACCTTGGAGATGCCATCGAACTTGGGGGGAGAACCGTAAGGTCCGTGGAAGGTAACCTTGTGCTCCTGCTCATCAGCAAGGAAGAGGGTCTTAGAGAAACCGCTGCGGGCACGGATGATCAAGTCAAGAGTGTCAGCAGTAGGGGGTGAGGCAATGGTGAAAGGATGCGCCTGGAAAGGAGCAAGCTTGTGGACGGAGATGTAGACGTACTGACCGGTTTGCCAGTGGATGTCACGGAAAGTAGACTTGAGGTTAAGCTGGAGCTTAACAGTGTTTCCAGACAAGACAGTGGCGGTACCAACGACGTGCTGAGCGTTCTTGTAACGGTTGAATCTGTCCCAAAGCCAGATGACAGAGGCAGCAATGCAGTAAGGACGGCAGCGAGCGTAGTGGAAGTACAAGAGAACAATTCCGGCAACCAAGAACCAAACGTGGGCGTAGAGGAAGATCTCGTACGCTTTGTTACGGGCGGGAGCGAAGGAAGTGATCAAGATGATCAAGAAAGCAAGACCAGGGAGACCACCGCCGACACCGATACGGGAAGAACGGGTAACCTGCTCACCGAGAGTACGTCCGTTAAGGGAGTTGGCAATGATGTGGCCAATAGCAGTAAGGCAGACAACACGTCCAGCGTGACGGTGAAGAATGTTGTATCCCTCGTGGGACCAGCCGGTCCACTGGACGAGGAGACCAGTCTTGGATCCAAGCAAGAACATGATGGGAATGTTGACGACAGAAACAAGACCGAGACGGTTGCCGAAGACCGAGGCGGTGTAGAACTCGGCGCGAGTGGCAGTCGAGGCTATAGAAATTAGTATGTTTCTAAATGAAATGAGAGCACATCTGCAAGCTCTTTCCCATATTAGAAACTGCATTTGACAAAAAATATATTATAGATATCCGTGTCGTTCAGGAAAAAATCAATGGTTGGCGAATGTGTAACAAGGTCCGTAGTTTCATATACGGGTATTGAGAGCAGATATGCTGTAAACTCAGGCAACTCACGGTAGAAGGTGTAGAAGCAGTTGAGTCCAAGGAAGGCAGCAACGACAAACATGGTTCCGTTAGACTCGAGGTAACGACCAGGGGGCTGGTAGAGAAGAACGGAGCGGATGCGACGGTACAACAACTTGGCTCCCTTAGCAGGAGCGATTGCCTGGCCGTTGAGAAGAGGCATCTTCTCACCGACCTTGCGCTTCGAGAAGTGAAGCTTGTAGAAGTACGCGGCAGTCGCGAGGAGGAAGAAAAAGCCAATGATGGCATTGTAGGTGGGCACGAAGACCCGTGAGAAGGGACGCCCGACAAGAGGCTCAGCCATTGCGAACGATGTTGAGGAGAAGGAGGGGGTGAGGAGAGGAAGGAAAGAAGAGGGAAAAGGGAAGAAGAAAAGGAAAGAGAGAAAGCAGTGGGCAGCGGATGACCGCTGGATTATGTCGTGTCGCAGGAGTCGGGGGAGCGCGGTGCCTGACGCACGTGCAGATTGCTGTCCGCTACGGGGCGCATTTCTAATGAGCGGTCTCGACCTGGCAGAGGAGGAGCAGTAAATGCCGTACGCGAATACGCGTTTCGCTGCCTTACTTTGGTCGCCGCACGTTTACTCTGTGCGACCAGCTCTTATCGCGCTGCTGCTTATCTCCAGACTGCCTACTTTTCTACTATTTCTACTCTTCTCGCGCGTTGAGAAGCGTGTATGTGCTGCAGCCGGATTGAACAGCTTGCGGACGGCTATTGTGAGCTCCCTCCATTTTTAATCAGCCATCAAGCGTCTAGAACGCCTGCGATGAGAGTTCCTCCATATTGGGCCACCGCCACATCGTTTTCATCATTGTGGCGTCTTTACGCTCACAGCAGCGAAACGCCTCCTGTGATATATGCACTAACTGCCGCAGCTGGGGTTCATTACAGCCATTCCCTGCTTTGTCGACAGCCCGAATACGCTGTGCTGTAGATGCTCCGACTTTTAATAGATAGCGAAGCTTTTATCGAAACAGCTTACTTCTAAAGGACATAAATGCCTCTGATTTGCTGACGGCCGCTGTGACCATTCGACCCGGATCTTCATACTTGTCTGGGAGCATAACTGCCCTAAGCGCTCTTCAAAGTATCATTTTTCTGTTTCAGGCTTAGCGCAGATCACTAAATTTTGTGTGCTCGGGTGAAATCGCTTATCAGCTCGGATCTGATTAGACGACGACACCCAATCAGTTCCACCCTGACCGCTCATCATCCACGCATTCTCTGCTGGCTTACGCCTTGCCCTAAGGCATCCACAAGGATTCCGGTTGGATACCCGAGTTCATTTGCTCGGATTTCCATACCATCTACTTTGTTATTCTCAATCGCGTATTCTCCACCTTATTGTTCAAAAGTATCTGCATCAAAAAATGGAATATAATTACATAGCTTTCCAGACAACAACACATTTTTTTCAGCTGAACGTTGATCAGACATCGTCATCTAAAAAATGAAGTATTTTTCTCCTAATAACCCAATCTTCTAAAGATAGATCCAAGCTCTACGCCTTCAAAGCAAGGGCCCTTTTTTTTTCTCAAGTTATATAGATAAACACCACTCTTATTTCTAAACCAAGAAAACCGAGATCTCTCGTATAAAGCTCGTATCATTTTCTGTGTCGGATTTTCCTAACATCTCCAATTCCTTGTCGAAAACCAAGGGACGAGCAAATTATTGGTAAAACACGAATACGCAGCCGCACCGTGCGCGGGATTGCCGCACATTGCTTTGTTTTAACGTTTTAGGGCAACTCTTCCATCCCGAAGCAGAATGAGTCTTTGCACAAACAAAAAAATGCTATCCTAGTGCGGATTAAGTGAGAAAAGCAAAGTCATTTAATAATCCTTACTTCATTCGAAATTGCTGTGATTGGGGCTGATTGTAACCTAGTATGAATGAGGCATAAGTTGATAAACTTCCAATAATCCCTCTGATTTTGCTGATGGTGGCTTTTGTACAGTCTAGAACAATTGCTTCAAACTCCGGGCTTCACGTCACATTTTTGTATTTTATGATCACCGCTTTCGCTCCATCACAATTCTCAAATCTAAAAACATTTTCATTCCTGATTTGCTTCTTATACGTAACACTATGAACTTCTGTGATACATCTGCTTGATACATCTGCAACAGTGCTGTATTCTGTATGACTCTTTCTACATTACAAACAAAAGCCAAATTTCGCTCTTCTATTGTGTACTTTTCAGCTATCGAACATGCGACACTTTTCATCTTGACAAATCAGATTGGGTAAGCCCAGAGTGTGTGGGAACTCTGTGTCTAATACAGGATTATCAATTTGCTGGTTACTATATTATTTCCGGTTTTCAAGTTAGGATATACCCTGAAGCTTTTTGAAGGACTACTATATACGGATCATCGTCGATGAGAAGGTTAGAATTATATGAATCATCATTGAAATTGCACAATGTTTCATCATTTGTCTGATTTTTTGGTATCATTTCTAAGAGAAAATGAGCGGCTATTGAAGGTTTACCGACTTACCATTAATAAAACTCTGATCAATTTACAGTATGTACTACTATTTGGTGATAATATCTTTTCATTTTGGAATCGACCCTTCGTTATGCCTCTTCATTATGCCTTTTTGAGATTCTTGGTGTACATCTTTGGGAGAGCTCATCCTCCCTAAGATTTGCTGTACTTGATGAATATATGTTTTTATAAATTGATAATCCTTATTAGAATATTTTTACAAACAAGACTTTATACTGAAAACTTTTCACGCTTTGACCATCACTTCACCAGCTCTCATTTGCCAGCTAACCTTCCCATTCAATTGGCTACATGATATCTCAACATGCCTTATAATTCGAATCACTCTAGGTCCATAAATTGTACATTAAGATTCTGTGTCTATTCATACTGACAGAATTATTGAATTCATGTTTAGTAATAACTCGGTTTGTTGGGTCTGTTCTATGTATACTCATTTTATATAGTATGAGGACTGTCATTAATCAAGAGTTTTCCAAGTGAGTTTTACCTTAAGTAGACTACAGTAGGTTACACATTTTGGATTTTAATTTATAGTAAGGTCATACAGTACAACTGTAGGAGTCTAGAACAGTATTAATTTAGATAACTGGAAGCAAAAGACAGAAAGAGTTCTATGAAAGAACTGATCTCATCAAAGAGTATAATCTATGATTTTCCATGTTCTTGCCAATTGAAGAAACTACTTTCTTCAATTTTTTGAATGGTTGAAATCAATGAATAAAAGTACTCCGTAGAAATTTGTACTCAGCTTAATTATCAAACCTATATTGGTCGTGTATCAAACCTTCTTTGAGTATTGTTAGTCTTAGATTTGATGCAGAGTTCCAGCTCTGAAGTATTGAAGAACTAGCTGCCATGATTAGAGGCATCGTGGTCTAGGCAAACCCAATCTAGAATTAGCAATTTAGAGGAGTCAGTAGAAAGTCATCAAGAAAGCAATAGACATCTGCCAGTAATCTGCCAATAGAACAATAGAATTTATAACCACCCATCCTCTTTGCTTGTGGCTAAAAGTTATAGTTCCCTAAATATGGTCTCAAAAGGATGATACTGAAGGCTCAGTGGTGTACCTATTTATGTAAAAAATTTGCACATTCATTTACTAGCTGCCTTTTGAGATTGCGTTAAAGGACACCAATCGCTCTACAATATTGGTATACTTCATAGAGATATTTGCAGAGCTATTTTTGACGGAAAGTAATTAGTGACACAGCTTCTTTATTGACCTCGACTTAGCAATTAAACACCAAATCATCAATCTAGAAGAATGAATTCAGAATCATAATTAAAGTCATGAATTTCAGACCGCAATCTGCTAACCACACAAAAAAGCGTAGAGCCACCCATCCTCTTTGCTCATGAAATACCTTGTCGATGATGTTCAACTGCTAGATTGATGTCAATCAAATAACCATACTTGGAAGATGTTTTGCTCCTAACTCTTCATCAAAATGATTGTAGTTACGCACATATCTCATTAAGAATTTATGCGTTCTAGAGCGATTCATGCCGTTATACGCAATCTCAAAATGTGGCTAATAGAAAAATGTGCAAGTCTAGCACATACATAAGTACAAGTTGTGCTCACTTTATACCTACCTATGTGCTAGACTTGCCTAAATTTTATTCTTTCGTGAACTCTATTTAAAGGGTTCCTGTATTTCATCATTTTTTGTTTTTTGACCTCAAACATTTCAATTACTGCGGCCCTGTGCCATGATGATGGTAAGGTTCTCTAGATGAACCCTTAGCCGCAACGATATGAATCAAAATACCAGCTGTAATTTCTACTTGTTTGAGATCAATCTTGTTCAATCAAGCACGTAATAGCTGCATTATCAAATTGGTTAAGACATACTTGTCTATTGCAAACATGTGCATTGCACAAAAAACAACCAGCAAGCGCGGGTGCCGTCAAACAATAGATACAGGTTTTCGGACGCTAATGACGCTTGCTGATAAAACCCTTAACCGCAATGCGATGAGCTAAAATACCAGCTTGTGACAGAGCAACTCTCAAACAAACTAGCTATCTTCACAATGGATGATGCAGAACTGTCGAAGCTTGTTGCAAAGCATCATGTTGGAGACTGGATCTTTATTTATTGTTA
The DNA here is from genome assembly GCA_030571435.1 of Myxozyma mucilagina. NCBI lineage: Eukaryota > Fungi > Ascomycota > Lipomycetes > Lipomycetales > Lipomycetaceae > Myxozyma > Myxozyma mucilagina. Next base: position 30,979 of record JAJLXV010000036.1, read on the forward strand.
ATTTTTCCGCTCTCTTTGTGAGAAACATAAACTCGTTGCTGAGAGAAGCGCTTTCGATCTGCTTTCTCGAGACGGTGAGAACACCGGCTTTACTATCTAAAAATTGCTGATCAGCAGGCAGAATTGTGCTCTCTCACCCATGTACTATTAATGATGCTTTACGATTTTTTTGTTACAGAGAAGATCAAGTCCGTCTTTGGTGCGGAGAACCTCGCTATGGACATCTTAATCTTTTTGAGCTCCCTGAGAACAGACGATGTCAACTTTGAATTCATCAAACCACTATTGTGGATTACCTTCAAGGAAGAAGAAATCGATTTCTTCTTTGGAAACAGATCTGTAAGACAATGAATGAAATTGCTAATGAGAAAAATCAGAAAATGAGTCAGATATTAAAGGAATTAAAGTTTATACCGCAGTTTATGCCGCAGTTTATGCCGTAAGGCATAAATATCCTAAAAGGAAGGTATAAATATACAAAGTAAGGATGAAAGTATGCATCTTTATCATGGAATCATGCCGTAAGGCATAAATATCCTAAAAGGAAGGTATAAATATACAAAGTAAGGATGAAAGTATGCATCTTTATCTTGGAATCTCTAGATTCCATGATCGCTTCTTTGTGGAGTATCAAATCTTGAAGTCATCTCTGAGGCAGTCTTTCAGAAATGTACTGAAGGTGAGAATCCACTTTTTCAACGTGACTGGGCTGATTGGCCTAAAAGGGCTGTTGACACTGAGATACTAGCCTGGTTTGAGGGGCTGGTTGAAAAGCTTGAGACGCCGGCAATTGATTACAATTCAAAATTGGTAGCTCAACAGAAGCTAGCAAAGCATCATGACAGACCTGAAAATTCCAGAATCAAATGCAGTACGATTACCGGCTTTGTCGGTAGCAAGAGCAATGATGGCAATGAGAAGTTTCGTCTGTCACAGCTTCTTATTGTTGGCTTGCTGACCAGTGGACAGAAGACCGAAATGGTACCGAGACTTGTGTAGATTTGGCATCATCTATTAGGGTAGCTCTAGCTACGCAGCCTTTCCGCTGCTTCATCTTGGGCTTCACTCTCTGTGGCTCTCACATGAGAGTATGGGAGTTTGATAGACTTGGGGGAATTTCTTCTGCTGCATTCAACATCAATAAACACAATGGCGCAGTGCTACTTGTGAAAACGGTGCTTGGCTTCCTGTTTCTGGATGATGAAGGATCAGGATTTGATTCTACTGTCAAGACAATTAATCACGAGAAGTGTATTGAGATTGACCATGATGGTGAAACACAGCGATTTATACTTGATAGCACATAAGGGCGCGTGCCTTGTATTACTGGTCGAATCAACATTTATTGGAAGGCTTATATGGATGGAGACCCTGATACGCCCTTTTTGATCAAGGATGCATGGGAAACTGAGGAGCACAGCAAAGAGGGTGTGTTCTTTCGGTATGCAGCAAGCAATGATGCAATAAATATTGCACAATACCATCACCATGAAACTGTCCTATTTCATTCTGCAGATGACGATGTCACAAACAATGTCAGAAGGGGTTTGAATCTCACAGATTTTGAAGAACATCGAATAATAAATCTAGGACAGTCCAGTATCTCTGATCGGCTAAGTAGTAACGGTACAGATAGCTCACTTGGCAACATTGATGATCATGTTCCGTTAAAAAAGCGATTGCGTTCCTCGTCTGATGAGATTACCTATGTCAGGCCATTACCTAACCGAGTGCACCAACGTATAATTTTTCGTGATTATGGAATTCCGATTGAGAGAGCAACCTACCAAGAAGCCTTAATTGCTGCAATCAGAGACTGTGTCAAAGGACACAAATCACTATATGATGCTGGCATCCTTCATGGCGATATTTCAGTTGACAATTTAATGTTTGATAAAAAAATCATGACGAGTCTTCCAGGTGGGGCTTTTTAATCGGTCTGCCCTCTGCTTCTAGTTAAATGCTCTGATAATGGTGTTACGACAAGAAGCGGTAAGAAAATAAATCATGGGAAAATAAACGGCAAAACTGGCACCAAGCTGTTTATGTCAATCGGAGTATTGAAAGGAGAAGCCCACTCTTTCATGGATGATCTAGAGTCCTTTTTTTGGGTGCTTTTGTGGATATGTGTAATGTGTGAATTCCAAAGGGCCAGGTCAGAAAATTACTCCAACCGCGCTCAGTAACTGGAACAATGAGACAGATCATGATTTAGCTGAAATAAAAAGTGAGATAATTTTTCATGAAGGGAATTTTATGAATTGGGCTAGAGATAATTTCTCGTTTTTCTACTTTCGTTTAGCTCGAACTGTGAATAAATTAAGGAAAATGGTTTTTCCAAATGATGCCAGATGGGAAAAAGAAGATCTTGAACTGTATTCTTCTATGATATTAATTCTTGATGAAGATTCAAAGACACAAAATCTACAAAAATAGTATGATAGCTTTGCGCTCGTTTAAATTAAATACAGAGAGCATATTTTTATCACTGAGGTGGTCGGAGATGATAGAATAGTGAATGTACAATTTATAGCTTCGAATGTAGAAATGGAACACATTTCTGCTCGCATTCAAGAAAAAATAGGTTTCAGAAAAACCATAATAAAATAACGACTAATCGTTGTGTGGTCTACAGAGATATTGTCATTGCTATGTCTTAATTATATTTCTTTTATTAGACCAAAAGAAAGATTCATAGCGTTTCAAAAATATTGACTATATTTTTTATATATGTCTTGGTTTATTAGCATGCCACTAAACATTCCGACTTTTGAAATAACGCCGGAATTGACGAAGTCTATGAGCTCATTACACAATAACCGTTAATAAACTCGATCGAAATGGTAAAACCTTTTTTTGCGCCCGAAAAAAAATCGGACACATAAGATCCTGGGCTTACTTTCTGCACATCATCAACCCTTTAAACGTTTCTTATTGAGAAAGTGAGGTGTTACTCCTTCATCTCTTAATGAAAATTACGAATCAATTGTAAGTGATTAAAAAAAGGTTGCAGAAAAGTTTCATCCGACTTAATTTCGTGAGGCTCACTTCGCCACCAGACAACTCCCAACGCCCACGACATCCGATGATAAGTCTGAAGTTGCTGTTTAAGCAGCAATGAACCTCAATTTTCTTTCAAACCTGTAAAAATTGGTTAGAAATCCATGGATTTGAAAGACATTTTGAAAGTTAATGATGGCAGCGAAATCCTGTCGAGTTCAGAATCTGGCTCTTCAGTTGCCTGTTCTGCCTCTTCGTCATTTACGCTTTCACCGCTGTCAAGTCCATTGCCATCAACAAAAACCATGAGGAACGATAAGACATACATTGAGAGACTTCATGATCCTGCAGAATATTTTCCGCCTGAGATTTTCACTGAAATTTTAACGTACATACCATTCCCGGTATCCAGTCTTCTTCTGGAGGTCTCTCACTTATGGAAAAGTAAGGTGTCGCACTACTTTGAGACAAACACAGCAGCCTATAGCTACCTTGACTTCACGACCACTATAACATCAAAGGGGTTAATAGACTGTGCGCCTACAGAACTCACCTCCTTGTCTCTTTCGCGTCTCAGAAATCGAAGGGAAATGTTCACACAATCCTTCTTCCTAGAAATTGGTCGTCGGATCATTACCACGAATTGTGGGAACTTACTCGAATGCTGTTTTGGCGGACATTAATCACATATACTCGACCTCCTGACGGAAGTGAACAAGTGTCTTCTCGGTTGTCCAATCTACAGGTGCTTTCTCTGAATGTTTGCGCACACACAGTGTTCCAAAGTTGGTCGGCACAGATCATTTTACCTGATGTCTCAATACTTTATAATTTGACGGATCTCGCGGTACCTGTTGAGTCTGCTGCTCAATTGGTTCGGTTCATGGCTCGTGGAGGATTGAGTACTCCTTCTTCCGCTGCTTCTTCCGGCACTAGTACACCGATCAAATCTGATTTTAAAGCACAAACTCTGGCAAATATGACTATTTGGTTTCCGAATTTGACCAGCTTAGAGTTTTATTATGACACGCATCCAAATTTTCATGTTCGGAACATAATTGGCAGCAACTCTTATTTTTCATCAATGTCGTTGTTACCAAAAGTAAAAGAGTTTAGAATAATGGGTGCAGGAAAGGAGAACAAAGTAGTTGTTTTACAAAAAGTTCTCAGCAAACTGTTGGAAGCAATGCCTGCAATCGAAGTTATTCGATGCACTTCATGTATGATACTCTCACAAACAGCGCAAGAAACGCTTAAAAACGACAAAGAGCGAAAGAGAGTTATTATTGGCCGAAGAAGAAGTAGTGCAGGAGGAAGACGGGCAAGTGCGACTAAAAGGATTCATCCGTCTAATCCCGTATTTTTCACCGATAATCAGGACGAAGAATTGTTTTCCGACGAGCCAAGTAGCGATGAAGAGGAAGTAGCGAAGGTGACCGCTCTGGATTTACGAAAATATCCTCAATTGAGAGTGGTGGACTTTTCTGAAAGTATTATTCCGTCAGTGCCATTACTTCCAGAAGGCTTAGAAAATTTGAAATTAACGAATGCATGGGTTGGCGATAGTTGGCAGGATTTTTTTTAGTTTAAGGATACGGAGGGTATTGGAACAGGGTGGGAGGAGTAAGGCCGTAATTTGGAATTATCAGATCTGTAATGTATAATTGTTAAATAATTAAAGATGGTTCTTTTTAAGATAATGTGATAATAGATAATAGAAATATGACAGGGCCTCTCATTGTCAATCTCGGTGTTTGACTTCTCACTTTGTAAAAGTACAGAATATATTAGGCGCATAATTTGACGCGGTTGTTCTATATACATTATCCTGCATATTCCGTATTGAAGATTCGGTGTGAAATTCACTCTAGATTGAATCGCTTTGTCGCCCAATAAGTCTTACTCCACCTTTAATCTTTGCAACTTCCGTGATTCGAATATTTCCATATGCCTAAAGTTTGGTTAGTACAGTTATACGCAAAAGTCTGCAATCGCCACATACTTCGATAAGCTGTAGAGATGGACACTTCTGGCTTAGCATCTCAACCTCCTTGTCACCGACACAATGTACAAACCCAATATTCAACTGCGACAAAAATTCACAGTCTGAAGCAGCCAATATATTGAATGTAGAATCAGTGAGTAAATAAACCGAATTCAAATTCAGTATAACTAGTGTTTTACCCGAATGATCAATCAAGGCTTGGACTCCTTGATCACCAACATTAACACACCGAGAGATATTGACGTTGATAAATCCATGATTGATTTCCCAATCCTTAAACAAAGCAGAAAACCCTTCATCGGTAAAATTCTCTCCTAATGCCAGAGAAAGGTTCTGTAATTTGCCGCAGTAAGGTCTTATTCCTTCTAGTAAAAGTCGATCAGAAAGGGTATCACAATCATCCAAATTCAAAGTAATGAGCTGTGGACCCACTAGTTTCAGTATTTCTATTACTGAGTCATCTGTGAGTGCTTCTTTCATGTAACTTATTTCCAGGGAGGTTAATTTTGGAAGATCAAGTAACAAAACTAAGTCTTCTGCTTTGATGTTACCGACCCTAGAAAGACTTAACTCTTCTAAGGTATCAGCACAATTCTCAACAAGTGCTTGTAATGCTGTACAATCAAATCTAAGAGTATTGGCAATTGAAACTGACTTCAATTGCGACCCTCGCTTCTTGAAAAAGTTAATCCAACAAGGATTTCGGATCAAAAATGCACCATTAAAGTTGATTGTGTGAAGCTTGTCTAAACGATCAGCGTAGTAATCAACAACTGAATCTGTCATTTGACCACACATAGATAAAGTCAGTGACTCTAAATTGGGACAAAATGAGGCTATTAGTTGAAAGCTGTCTGAACATAAATCTAAAGAAAATGAGTGCAAGTTTTCATGCAAGGCCAAACTAGAAATACGTACTTGAGCAATCCCAAAATCGGATGCTTTTTACTGTAGGTGCCAGAAACAGCTTTACCGTGTTGTCTCTCAAAGATCTGTTTCTCGCAAGAATTCGGGCAATTTTGTCTAGATTGAGATCTCCAATATCACCAAGAACATCAACATCATCAATATACTTCGCAATAAGCTTGATGCACATGTCTTGAAGCTTTGGTACCATAACTTCCTGCTTATCAAGTAAAGCAGCAGCGACTGATTTTCGTTTCTTTCTAGAAGTGATTTGAGTTTTCTTTTGCTGTTTCTCTTCTTGAGCATATTTCGACCCACAAGAATGACATAATAGTCCTTCGCCATTCTTCGCCGCTTTTGAGTACGCAGTTACTGTGAATCTATTATGGCATTCTGCGCAGAATTCCATCTGACCAGGTTGTGGTCGTGTAAGTCTCGAAATAATGAACTCATCCTCATCATCAGATTCAAGTTTCTTTTTCTTTTTCCCTTTGACTTTTGCTCGTGGAGTACCAGCACGTTGTGGAGTTGACCTTCGACTTGTAGCGGATGTGCTAACTGAACCGCTTACTGTAACTATTCCATCTTCCTCAGTGATGGCTAATGATTCGGCATCATCATCCTCATTGACTTGTGGCGACCGCGACTCTCGCTGAGACTGTTCATATCGATTTCGAATTGCCAAAGCATCAATACCTCGTTCCTAATACTCAATAAGCATCAACGCAATCTAAAAAACGGTAAACCAAATCGACGGGTGCTCATAATAGCAACAACTTCAGAAACATAAGAACTCCGATAACATACCCTCAAGAACTCCGTTAACGCAGAATTCCTATACAGCAAATAAGATTAAACAACTGATCACAAAATTATTGTATCATCACACTTACGGTCCACGGACTCGAGAGCCGCCTCCGTTGCGTGACCTGTAAGTGTTTGTTAGTCAAGCTCATCGCCTATACTGCACGAAGACCCAAGCAATAATGAACACTACTCACATCACAAAATAAAAAACAAAAAACCAGTCAACACCTCTCAAACTTCAATAGTCAGTCACAGATTCACTAGAGAAGTAAAAAATCAATTCAAAAATCTTCTGAAATTGGGTCGGAGTGTTGCAGTTTGCACTAAAAATCTCATAACTATTCCGAGAACGGGAAATGGTGGCGGCAAATCGAAACACGTTGCTGACGCGAAGTCACGCCGCTTTTTCGCCCTAAAACTTAATTTCTGTGCAGATCACTGTAGTCCTCTTCAGTGCTTTTATTTGATATGGAACACTCTCCAGCCTTTTGAAAGGTTGTAAAAATGTAGTTTCATATTTTAGCTAGCAGTATATTTAGCTTTTTATATTTTACTGTATGAATTCGTATCATTACTTCGTATAAAGAAGCTCTCGTTGTTTTGCTCCGTTAAGTCCGCACTTATTTTAGGGTTTTGCGCGCGATAAAGAAACAGACGCGTCTATTGCGGATGTGTAGAAAGGACAACAATGACAACAATCAGAGCAGACGCACTTGCCGAGGCATAAAAAATTGCTCTTATACTGAAACCATTCCATGTCAAATAAAGCATATAATTTTTTGATTAATCGCTGATGTATTGTAGCAATTCTTGTATCTATAAATTAACTATTTCCTAATTTGGAGATTTATACATTAAGTAGCTCCCAAACACCAGAACGATTTTATACACTAAATTTCACAAACTAAAACCCATTTTCCAAACTCCTAATATCACCGGACGACAAAGACTCTCCAAAGCTTTGACTATCTTCTTTAGCGCCTTCCTCTCCAATTTGAGATTCACGGCGCCTCTTCAAAACATTGACTCTTGGTGTACTCATAGCTTGCGGTGCTTCACTGAGACTTGGAGCACTACTATCCGGGTCCTTACTCTTTGACTTTTGGTGACATGTCTCGTTAGCCGAGATACTTAATGAAAGATCGTGACCTGTAATCTGAACAAATTTTGCACCTTTTGGAAATGGATCGGTAGCGGCGATAGAATGCGGTTCATTGAGTGCGTCTAGTTGATTCTTTGCATTTGTGAACTTCATATTGTATGATTTTCGTCCTAACGAAAAGGCGCCATATTGATGATCGTGCTTTTCTTTATTCTTATCGTTTTCTTTTTCAATATCTTTGTTTCTATTATCCCGTTTTGTGTTGTTATTAGATTGAAATAGCTGGTCTCTAGCAATATTACTAGTAAGGTGTAATTCAGCGAATGGCATTCTTTGAGAACTTTTTTGATCTTGTTCCGAAGATAGGTCTTCATCCTTTTCATCAAGACTTGCCTCACTTTCCTCTTCTGAACTATTCATTGATCCATCTGCATTAGCAATTTCCAAAGCTATGTCGTTATTTCTCAAATCCAAAGCATTTATGATTTTTTTCTTGGATCTCTTCTCACTAGTATCAATATCAGATGCCATCAGTCCTATCAATTTTTTACTAAGAGTCTGAAGTCTAGTAAGTTCTTTACTTTGTATTTCATTGTCTTCATTCATTTTTTCAATTTGTAAGCGAAGCTCTTTGATTTTTGATGCTGATTCTTGTTTTGAAGCTTTATACTTTGCTTTGTATGAATCTAGACTTGCTGATTTGCGTTCGCATAACATTTCGAGTTTTGTCATCTTTTGCTGGTAGCTAGCTTCTTTTTCTTTAATCATATTCGCTCTTTCTTCGCGTAACTCTTCAATCTGTTTACTATGCTCATGTTTCAAATCCGAAATCACAACCTGATGATTTGCAATTAAATTGCTAATACGAGTCTCACATTCTGCTTTAGTACTTTGAAGCTCCAAATTTGTGTCTTCGAATTTTTTCGGAAATTCAATATTAATGGTGTCATTCAGCATCTGTATCTGATTTTCCAAGCGACTCACGTTCTCTTGATACTCAATCTTCTCTGCCTCAAAAAGTTCACATTTCGCTCTATACTCATTGATCTGTGTAGTCCGCAAATGATTCTCTTCTCGTAAGCTATCAATCAAATCATCCTGACCCGCAATTTTCTCCACCAGTTCATCTTTTTCACAATCAAACTCTTTACCAAGTTTCTCAGCATCATTCTGACAGACTTCTAACTCAGTTTCCAAGTTACAGACCCTATCAATTAATCGTTGAATCTCAGCTTTAGAGTCATTGTCATTATTTTCCAAGAGCTCAATTTTATCATGAAGCTCACTGATTTTAACCAGATAATCTTCTTCAGTCTGCGCTAGTACATTTTTGAAATTTTCGCGTTCGTTAGTAATCGTTATCTTTGCATCTTCCGATTCTTTTGAAAGTTGATTCTTTAAGGTCTCGTTCTCTGAATGTAAAAATTCACATCGCTCATCACGTTCTTTTAGATCTCGTGACAGATTTTCAATATTAAGCAAAGTCTCCGATAGCTCTGTCTCTTTCATTTCACACTTGCAGTTAATATCAACCAATTCTCTTTCTAGAAGCTCATTCTCAGCCTTCATTTTCTCAATAGCTTCCTCAAGCTGCTTCATCGGCTTTTCCGCAACTTCACATCGATTTTCCAAATCCCGACATATATAAGACACAAAAGATATAATGGTTTCTTGTTGTAACGCTGCATCTTGATGTAATGCGTCTTGTAGTTTAGTCCGCCAATTTTTTGAGATTGAAGGTGTATTTTGTTGTTGTGTTGCTGCGTGCTCTATGATGCTGAGAACTTTTGAGCGTGTTGGACGTTGAAACGACGATAACTCTGATACCTTGACTGAATTTGCGACACATTTTGAGTGATCAAATAACTTCAGGAGTTTTATGTTGACTTCTGTGAGCAATTCAGAGCTAATTTGAACATTAGGACTTTTAGCATATATAATGAGTGGTAACAGGCACAGCTCAAGGTGTAACTCTAGAACCAAGCTTGACAACAAATCTGCACAGTTATTTCTTTCAATGCTCGGTTGAAACAAATTCTCACTCAGTACTTCATAAAGCAAACCTCTACCTTGACTCGATGTGAAAAACTCAACCAGAGTTTGCAAAATATTATTCTCTGATGCGGAACCAGTCGAGAATTTCTTCACTATTGTAATCAATGAGTTTAGAAACTTTCGGTCATTGAGTAGCTGCAATGATGAGATGCTTAATATTTGAACAGAAGACTTTGCTCGTTGATATATTGATTCTAAATAGTTCACGATAATCGCTGGTCGCGTTAAACACTACAAGTCGTTAATACAGATCGCACAAATATTGACGGATAAAGATGCGCTCACAGAATCAAGATATTGGCATGCAGTTCCTCTAATTAGAGCATGATCTAACGCCAACATTGTAGGATTAGGTGAATTTTCAAATTGATGCTCAATAAGTTTTGATAGTTCATTGCTCTCAGCCGTAAAAGAGTTCAACAATGCTAAATAGTCTGAGATCTACGTAATGTCAGCTATCAGAGAAAAAAACAAAAGCAGAAGCAGAATAGAAATACCTTATTAAACAATAATGGATCAAGATCCTTCGTCACGCATTTATCTATAATTTTCTTCCTCAATTGAGTTCCAACTTTTCCCATAATCCACGCAACAACATGTTCTTTCGACTCCACTCTCTTTGTTAAATCACATGCCAAATCGACTTGAAGCGCGCTTTCTTCAATCGCCAAAACTCGCTCTCGATTATCTGAAATCTTTGAAGTTTGCAATGACGCTGCGGCTACAACCATATCACCAGCAACTCTTAAAACTTTGGTACCTTTTGAAGCCGAAAATAGTGAGGTTGCGTCACCTTTGCTGGTGTCTGAGGTATACGTTAAATGACCAATACATGCTAAGGCTAATAGTAAGGTTGTTGTATCTTGTGTGGCGAGGGCTGAACTAAGTGACGAATGAAGTGCAAATTGTTGGTCAGTTGGTAATCTTGAAAAATAGTGGGTGTGACCGTTTACAAGAAGAGTATATAGATTTCGTAAATTTGGCACATTTGTCTCTTGTATGCTGAGAAAAATCAGAATAGATCTCATGAAGAAAATATCAACTTACAGTCGAGGTACACATTTATCTGATATAAATTTGAGTAAAGACGACGGAACCAAAACAGTGGATGCTAATCTATGTGATAACAAAGCATAACAAATGTCAGAATAACGATCATACGAATGATCGTTTGCATTAGCTTGAGTGAGAAAGTTGTTTAGTATATTCTCATCAATTGCGAGCACTTCATCTCGTAACACCACTGAACGACCTGATAAAGTTATCAGTATGATTAAAGATTGAGGCGGTACTTAGGCAAACTTACATAATAAAACAAGAACATCTAAAGCATCACAATCGTACTCCAAGGCATCAAGTACTTGTTTCATCAACTTTGCACGGCAGCAACTATGTAATTCTGCCCATTGCTTCACTAGCTGTACTGATAGAGTACTTAAAAACTCAAAAATTTGGTGAAGAATTGGGGGATATGCTGCGTTTATGATCAACCCAAACTGCGTACTGAGTGCATCAAATTCCATTGTATCACAATTAGTTCTGTCGTTAGTAGTAATGATGATGCATTTTCATTTCTTCATAGTAGCAACACGTAAATGTAGTGAAAGTAAGAAAGTAAAGCTATATAAAGTCCGTGTAACTGTAAGATTCCTCGTCAACGCGGCGCGTTTCGAGTCGAGTAAACTCTGAACTTGCAAAAATAAACAAACAATCGCGCAGTCACATGACAATTACGCGCCTAATTGATGAGCCCTAGCCCAATATTATTGAAACTTTGCTGCGATGGGAATAATAAATACTGAATGGGAGAAGTTGGTACCAGTTGATAATAAGGGAGGATTTTGGTAAAAGATCAGTGGCTGATAATTACAAGTATATAACTTCTTTATTTGAGGAAAACGGCTATGAGTGGTGAGTCAACATTAAATAAGAAAGGTTATCAAAGTTAACAATAAGTGAATAGGCGACAAAGCAGGCCCATCATTACCTCCACATATTCTAGCAGCTCGTGAAGCGAAGCGGAAACGATTAGCAGCAGCAAAAGAAGCAGCAGCGAGTGAAACTACAAAAGTAACATCACTGGATTCTGCGAAGAAAGAAGACAAAGATGAAGAAATTACGACGAAACGAATACGTTTAGAATCAGAAGGAATAACAGAAAGCAGAAATGAAGTAGCTGACAAAGAAAAAGAGGAAGAGAAGGAAGAGAAGGAAGAGAAGGAAGAGAAAGAAGAGGAAAATGAGTCAGATGACGACGAAGTGGGCCCTGTGCTACCAAAAGACCTGAATCAAGCTGAAGAAGAAGCGCGTCGGAGGTTAGCGCGCGCGGCGCAGACATCGTCTACCAAAACAGCCCACGGAAGTAGCACAAAGCGAGACGAATGGATGCTTGTGCCGCCGTCGGAGCAGGATTGGGCGCGGTCGCAGGCAGATCCACTGCAATTAAAAAACAAAAAGTTTTTGTCTGGTAAAGCGCTGACTGCTACGAATTCGAGAAATACAGATAGTAGCTGGATGGAGACAGAGGATGAGCGGAAAAAGCGGTTGGGAGAAGAGATGATGGGATTACGACCAAAGAGCACAGAAGGCGAATCTGGCGGCGCAGGAAGCATTGGACCGGAACGACCACCAGCGCTGCGAGACGCCGAAATGGAGCGCAAAGTGAGAGAGTATAATGAGAAGAACAGGGGTAAAAGTCTTGTGGAACAGTACCAGGAAGGACTAGGCAAAGGCAAGGTTAATGCGCCAGATGATCCTAGTAAGCGTGGGTTTGACTATGAGAAGGACATTGCGAGCGGAGGAAAGATTATGGATACGTCACGGATAAATGAAATGGCAAAAAGGGCTGGGAACATTGACTCGCGGTTCAGCAAAGGAAAATATCTTTAATGAATGACATTTATTTTTCAAAGAAAGAATCCCATTCAATATCTGGGGAAATTTTCCCTATATTGGAAACAGAGAAGGAGCTAAAGTGCTTTACCGCACAAGCCGTTGCTTTTGATGTCGCACATAAATGGCGTTTCTAAGAATCAAGCCTTAAACAACTGTCAATCCACGCCGCTAATCAAAACACAAACTATATAGGACAGATTCCGCTTGTCTGCGGACAACTCCGCAAGGAAAAGCGACAAGAAGAGTAATATAAGCAAACTTCCCAAAAGAACATAGAATTGTGAGCAGGAAGACGTGATGTCACGGGACCTCGTACAACCAACGGCACGTGCGTAAGTTTACAATATGGGTCACAACTAGTCTATAATTACTACTTTTTTTCTTTAAATGAACTCAACACTCACAATCAGTCTCAACGGAGACAATATTCACGACCACGAAGAAGAGGATCGATGAGTCGCCGGCCCGGAACTGCGGAACGCCCGTGGCTGCGCGTGGCGTTCTGACTGAGGCTGGTGCGGAGAAGGGGAGAAGCCTGAAGCGGGGGCTGAGAAGAGCCGAAGAGTGGCTTGCCTCTGCGTTTTGGCGCTGGGCCGCGAACAGCCCAAACGCGTGATCCGGGCCGGGTCTTTTCCCGTCGCAAGAAATAAATACATTAATAAATCGCTTAACTTCCTTCCTTTTTTTCTTCTTGCTTGGACCTGCTACTTTTCTGCCAGTCTTCTCTCTGCTCCTCTGGCCCTTATTTTACACCCCATAACAAAACAATGACACACGGTCTGCTGCACCGCCGCGACGACTCCTACGCGCGCTTCGGCCTCTATGACGTCTACAACTCAAAATACGACCCTGAGCCGCGCGGTACGTCTGTCCCCACCTTCTCCTACCAGCTCAAGCAAGCCGATCTCGCGAAGCTGCGTCGCAAATCGCAAGCCGATGCTGAAAACCGGCTGAATCTGCAGCTGGCTTACCGCAGTCAGCTTGTGGTTGAAGAAGAAGAAGCGGCTGCGGCTGCTTTGGCTTCGTCGTCGGTCTCTGCGGCAGACAATGAAAGCGCGGTCTCTGATGAGCTTGTGCCGACTACAAGCCAAACCAGCGTCGATCTGGGTTCTTCTTCTACGCACCAGCAGAAAAAGAAGCGACGCTCGTCTTCTGTTAGCTCTGGTTCATTCTACAGTCGTGCTATGTTTGTTTAAATTGGGTTTCGTGCATTTTGTATTATATATACGTATTTTCGATTATTCTAAGGTCATGTGATCTGAAGAAGTGAGAAGTCAGGGGCGGCATTGCGCTTGCGCATGACGATGATTGTCGCCCTATAACGACGGTGTACCGGTGTTCATTTCTTTAATTTAACTTTGTTTTTCTTACTTATTTTGTTGCTCGATATACATCTTTTTGATATCTTATAACTTTGCGTAAGGTGAACGTAAGTAAGTAGTCTCGGCATATAGTCTGTTTCTGATTGACAAGTTCATCGGACGCTTTGTGACGGCCGATGTACAATGACGTAGTAGTCTGTGCCTCAGCTTCTTGCGTAGATTTCCCAGTATTCTCGTTCACGCTTTGTGCTCTTTCCTTGATCAACGCACGCATTTTAGCACTAAAAGTATATTTTATATTAGAGGAACCATCTGTTAAATCCTGTAACATTTTTAGAAGGTAGTTTGTTAGTGATTTCAGCATCGGTTCTTTTCATACTTAGAGATATCTTGTGACAACGCCGGGTAACTTTTACTTTTTTGAGGAGGGTAACAGAGTCGATCACCTTCTCAAAAATCCATGTACTCGGTCGCCGCTTAACCATAGTCAAGACTTGGTCTTCGTCTATACTCTTTGAACTGTTATTTATTATTCATTGTCCTTGAATCTGGATCTGTTTATTTTTTGTTTTTTTGACATTGTAGTTTCTCGACACAGAGCTGAAGCTATCTACCGCAACAATGATGAAATCCAAGCGGAGTGCTTCAGAAGCTGTTCTCCAACGCGTCTACGATGAAGCTTACCGCTGCTTTGTTGACGCTATGCTTGAGGATTCTCAAGGCAAAAGCGAAGCTGCTCTTGACGGCTGGCTGAACACTTTAGCTCTCATCGAAGAAGATCATGCCAAAATCCTTGCATCGCCGCAAGTATCGTCACAAGAAGTAACGCTCTATGCTCGAATTGTTGATATTGAGCGACAATCCAAAGATCGTGTGTTCTCCTATGCTCAGAGTTTTTCTGGAAACTCTTTATCTCCTGACGAATTGAAAATGGTCTATGAACAACTTCGATCTGAAAAGCGTCGTCAAATACAAGAGCAGCGTGATCAAGAAGAAGCTGCAAGACAGTTACCTCAGCGCTCTAGTCATCGCAAAGGCAGTCGACCAGAGATCTTTCGTTCTGTGTCTGGTGGATCTACAAATAATGCTGGAACATCATCTCCCCAATCACAGCAATATGTTCCAAGACCACCAAGTCCGGTCAAGAAATCAATGTTAATGACTTTACGAGGTCCTCGTCATTCTAAAAAAGACTCTCAATCTTCGAATTCAAAATCAAGCCGAAAGTCAAAGAATACACCTGTTCCTGCCGCCACGGCAGCTACTGTCGCTTGGTCTGCATCATCCAACAACAATTCCCCGCCGAATCACTCTCGATACAGCTCAGAGAACAGTCGTAACGACACTTCGCGTCCTGAAGATGAGGGCTTGATGAAAACTATGTTCAAAAATTTCTCATCAGCTTCACTAGCTTCCATAAATACACCAAGTAATGGAGTATCGGCTACTGCATCTACTGCTGCTTTAATTGCCACTGGCGAGCAACGACGTCTAGCCTCGATATCATCTGCGACTTTTGATATGGATACAGCCGGAAACTCAACCTACAATCAGGACCGCGCTTCACGGAGTACTCCGGATCTTGTTGATCTGGAGCCTGAGGAGACAGATGATCCCGCGCCTTCAAATCCTTTCAGTTCATTTGAGGATAGCTCACCGTCCAAACAGAGTATATCGAACGGAAAACCTCCGCTTCTGACTTTGAAGCCTTCGGAGTCATTCATTGGCTCTTTCAACTTTTCGGATGCATTTTCAGATTCAATTCCACCTCCTATACCTCCGCGAGGGAACACAGGAACATACGAATCTTCGACATGGTCGCCTACCGTTCAAGGCAGCCATAACAGTTCTATCTCACAAAGCCACCCATCTGGTCCGCGATCACTATCTTCTCATAGTACTCCGGTCAAAGCTGCTGCGGTTGCTAGAAAACCTGTACCCGGATACCCATCACCATCTTTGGCCAGTGACAATAGCATGAATCCGTTTTTCAATCGCAGTTATTCTCCTCCTCCCCCACCGTTACCTCCTGCTCCGCCAAAAGTCACTATGAAAGCACCTCCGGTCTCTGCTCCACCGCCTCCACCGCCTCCTCCACCACCACCACCTCCTCCTCAGTCTGTTTCGCAAGTTTCTGCGCAAGACCAGGCTCACAATGGGACAAGCTCTCCCAAATACCCAGTTCCACCTCCATTCGATTACTCTTCCACGACTCCTATTCCTGTTCCTTCAATCTCTGTCTCGAAATCTCATGCCGTTGAAAAGCAGTTGTCTTTATCAGCACCCGATTCCCTTAGTCAAGAACTGGATGATGATCTGATTTCATCTTCGCCTGAATCGAAACCAGCTAGTCCCCCTCCAGTTCTCGCCCCCTCAATATCTTCCACTTCTGCGCCATCAACCGCACAGAATATGCCTGTCGAATCGATGTCCTTACCACCTTCAACGTTTCCGTTTTTACCAAGTAGTGCGAAGCCTAACGGCATGCTTTCCAAATCCTCCGCGGGTCGATCATCTCCTTTGACCTCTGCACAACGCAAAACACAAGCGTCAGCTCGACCGCGTGCTAATGGTGGTGCGAACTCAATGACATCTTTGTCTTCAAAGGACAAGAAACCTCATCAACCATATGGTCTTACTGCACCATCCAGTACACGAAGATTAATGTCTCCTACTCGTGCGTCTGCAGCAAAAGCAAAACCTCCTATCCATGCACCAACCCCACAGAAGTCTACAGAGCAAGCATCTCTTGTTCCTGCGACGACAATGACAAGCTCAACCACTCCAAATGGACATCTGCCACCGCTTCTGCCGGATACTCCAGACCCAGAACATCAAGAATGGAACAATCGCGTAAATGAGGCGCTAAAGAATATTACTGGTGTTGATGAAAACTCAGCTCGTCAAATTCTGAACGAAATCGTGGTGAAGGGCGATGAAGTTCACTGGGATGATATTGCTGGTCTAGAGCAAGCAAAAACTAGTCTGAAGGAGACTGTGGTGTACCCGTTTTTACGCCCCGATTTGTTTAGAGGATTGCGTGAGCCTGCTAGGGGAATGCTACTTTTTGGTCCACCTGGAACTGGAAAAACAATGCTTGCTAGAGCTGTGGCTACTGAGTCTCAGAGTACTTTCTTTTCAATCTCAGCTTCGTCGCTTACTTCCAAATTTTTGGGTGAGAGTGAAAAACTTGTTAGAGCGCTTTTCGCACTTGCTAGAGCACTTGCTCCTGCTATTATCTTTGTCGATGAGATTGATTCGTTATTATCAAGTCGAAGTGATACCGGAGAACACGAAGCATCACGACGGATAAAGACAGAGTTTTTAGTAAAATGGAGTGATCTTGCCCATGCTGCAGCTGGAAAAGATCACGATGACAATGCTCAGAGAGTTTTAGTTCTTGCTGCTACGAATTTACCTTGGGCTATTGATGAAGCTGCCAGACGACGTTTTGTTAGACGGCAGTATATTCCGCTACCCGAATCTGAAACGAGAAGGAAACAATTACAAACGTTGTTGAAGTATCAAGTTCACAGTTTAACTGATGATGATATCGAGAAGTTGGTCACATTGACTGATGGTACGCTTTATTCTTCTCGGAACAAATGTTTTAGCGATATTCTAACGTTATCATAGGTTTCTCAGGATCAGATATTACAGCTTTGGCGAAAGATGCGGCAATGGGTCCCCTACGAGCACTTGGTGAAGCTTTACTGTCTACACCTCGTGATCAAATTCGACCAGTGAAAGTTGAAGATTTTGAAGCTAGTTTAAAAACAATTAGACCTAGTGTTTCTAAAGAAGGTCTTCAAGCATTTGAAGATTGGGCTATGAAGTATGGTAGTTCCGGTGCTTGATTTACTTTGTGTTTATCGGTGTTTTTTTTATGTTTATGTCTTTTTGATGGGATTTATATTTTATTATGAAATCGATTTCGGGCTCTAAAGTATGGAATTATTGTTGATATTTTTATTATTACCGTTTTGAAATTTTGGAATTGTAACTTGTGGAGTATTCTTTTATATATCATCCTATGTGTATATGTGTGCTGATTTTCAATTGTTCGTGTTTTAAGTTACATATCTTTCTGGAAATATGCATACTGTGTTGAATTAATTTCCAGGCATTTGCATATGTTTTTTTTCTTCATTGTGCATATTTATTGTTTATATACTTTTCCTGTGTTTATATTTGTTTTTATGATTGAATTTTTACCTGTTTCTTTCTATTTTATTTTACCATTTTGAAATTGTTTTTGTAAATCTGTTTGTAGTAAGACAATTTTTATGCAGGATTCTATATTTCTATTCTCATAAAACTGATGCCCGTCCGATTATAACTCTCATTATGTAATACCGTTTTTGTGTTCCTTCACTTCGCGTCCCGATAAACTAAGCGCGTCGAAAGATTTTGGGATAATCATTCAGCTAGCCCTTGAAAGCTTTTCGATGCTAGCCATTCTTTTACGTAGTGGGATATTTTGTTGTTTAGCAATTTGTTTTGACTTTTATGTTTTTTTATCTTTTTGGGTTGAGCTCTGAACTTGAAAGTATTCGCTTACTATAGCTCCACCACCTTTAGACTTTGCTTTTTTGGGTATGACCAGATTGGATGACAACTTCAATGTATATGAATGCCTCGATTGATTTTCCATATATTCCTGAGCTTTAATGAGTCTGCAGTTATGAATCGATACATAAGTGAGTTTTCCAAGTACGTTTACTTTTGAAATCTAGTAATTATATCAAGAACAAAAAATATTTATTTTACTAAACATGAAACATTTTAAACCATCCTATACCATTTTTGCCATTCCACATACCTTTCTTTTCCCCCATCATTTATCAAGTTATCCGATCTAAAAATCTAGCTAGCAAATCTAAAATCAAGTCGTCGAGTTCCTTCATCGCTCGTAGTTTGTGCATAGTTTTCTTTTTCTTCAAGAGTCAATTTGTTCCAAACTGCATCTCTCTGCTTGTTTCTATAAAGGTAGTAAAATTTCACCAACACATAAATAACAATATTCATGCATGCGATGCCGATTAATGCAGTGTTACCACGGGTATAGAGAGGTCTATCATCAGCTCTATAAATATATGCTGAAACGATTCCACTAAGCTGACAGAACATATTATAAAGAGCGGCAGACAGTGTTCTAGTTCTCACTGAATTTGAATTTCGTGAAGTCCAACCGACTTGAATCGCATGGGTCGAGGGGTGTCCAATCAAAATTGTCGATACGACATATTTCGACCATCTATTGGATGTCTCAGTGAATAGACGCAATGGAATCAAAGTTGCAAGAACCCAAACTTGTGCAAAAATTCCGCAGTAACTCCTTTGATTATACTTTTGCGCAATGTAAGTTATGGCGAGTAAAGTAAATAAAGTAAGGAACTGTTTTGGTAATACCATAAGCGTTGTCTGTAAGGTTGTGAAACCAATGCTGCGGAGAGTAAGGGTAAGATACGTGTCAACTGGCGCAGAACTCATTGCGAAAATCAAGCCAGTAATATAAATAGGCCAAAGATCCATGTCGGTAAAGGACTTCCAAAGCATCTTCCAGTCAAGTGCCTGACGGTTATGCATTCCACCTTTTGAGGCATCGTCACGAAGTACTCTGTTGACAATAATTCTTTCCTCATTCGGGGTGAACCATCCATTTTTGCCACGGAACCAAGACGCTGTAGCAGTAGGAGAAGAAGGCATCAGGAAAAATGAGGCGATACCGATCAAAACAGTCATACATCCCTCAACAAGAAACAGCCATCTCCATCCTTCATATCCCAGCACTCCTCTCATACGCAAGATTCCAAAAGCAAGAAATGCGGCAATTACTTCGGAGGTCGTCAATGCTGCCCAAAAGTATGCCAAACGAACGGGTAGCTCAACACTGGTATAAAAGTAGGAAAGATACAAGCAAATGTCAGCAATGAAGCCACCTTCCCAAGCTCCAATAAGACCACGAGTAATATAAAATCCTGCTTCATCTTTGATCCAGAATTGAGAGATCGCAACCAAACTCCAACTTATCATCTGTCTTCATGTTAGATCCAGCAAGCATTTCTGTAGTGAATATCTCTCACCTGAATAGGAATCCAAACATCTGGACCAAGCTTCTTACTCACTAACTGAGAGGGCACTTCGCAAATCAGAAAGCAAACTTTGAAAATGACATTTCCGTTGTTGTATACTGGAATACACATTAGTTTCTTGTCGGAAAAAAAAACTCAAAACAGAAAAATTACCATTAGTGGAGAATCCCAAATCCGTCAACATGTTATCAGCAACAGCTTGTGAAATATTTCCACGATCCAGTTGAAGAGCCATAAACATCACAGCGCACCAAGACATAATTCTCAAATCAACTTTCCGAACAACGTTCATCTCTTCTCTCCAAGACCACCTAAATTTCGGATCATATCGATGAATATTTTCATAGTTCTCAATGGGTCGATACAGCGCTTCTTTTTCCGGATCATCGAATACAGAAGGCTGCGTTGCAATTTCATTTATGTAATCAAGTTTCCCACGGCGAATATTCCAAAAGTAGTATCTCTTGGGCTCGTGAGCAGCTAATGCAGGCCAATCTGCCGGAATATTTAACTTAGCGGTTGTTCCTCCGTAGACACTATCATAGTCTGAGACAGAAGACGAATCAACGTATGTTGATTTCTCATTGTAAAAATTTTTCTTTTCCTCGACGTTTCCTGAAGAAACAGAAGCCGATCGGGCAGTAGCGGAGTCAGTGGGCTCCGAAGGCATTTTTTGGCTGGAGAGTAATGGACTAGAAGTGACTAAAAAGAAAACCTGCAGAATTTTGCTCGGATTTATATATGGGTGTAATGTACTACTAGCAGGGTCGCGCAATACTTTTACTTCACTTTGCAACGACTGATGGCGACACCATAATGGATGATCACGAAATCACAAGCACTATTGCGCCAGATGGATTCGTTATTGTCAGAGACATTGCTGGCCAAGTTACGAACACCCGGCCAAGATGAACAAGGCCGTTTACTTTAAGATCTTAGTAATTCCTGAAGAGAGATATGTTTGGACAAGATCAGACTTTCTCATTAATGGCACAGAAGATCAGAACAAGTAGAAATAATGACTCAAGATAATCCCAAGATCTTGAAGTATAGCATTTTTAGGATTTTATTTGTCAAAGTAGACTACTCTGAATACGCTGTAACGATGGCATGCATAATGCACTTATCGTGCAAGTTCGGTTCATCACCTTGATTAGCTTTAAACAGCTCATTATCAATAAAGTTTAAAACGGTGTATATCGGGGTCAACGCAGTCCATTAGATTGTCATAGCTTATATGGAGAGGTTTTCAGCGTTCAATGTAATGATATGCTCAGACAGATGTCGTACGCCAATGTTGCTTTGCTATGGCAAGGTATCAAATTTGTTCAGAAATTTTTGCCAATCAGATTAACAGGAGTATCAAAATTATTTGAGAATAGACAGATCAAACAGTACTAGCTAGTGTAGCGGAGTAATCAGTTGCGGGTGCAAACTCGTCATTTGGCAATTACTGCCAATAATTGCGAATCTGGTACAGCCCGTCAAAACTTTATTATTTAAGGTTTAACGTGGGCCAAGTGAACTATCAATATCTCCATATCTTATTGTTTCCCGAATAGTTAAATTCAAGTTAGATTATAAAAGCTAGTGAGCTTCGAACACTGCAAAATATGGATAAAGACAAATTTAAATTACGAGAAATACGGATTGCGTGATAGTCAATGACGAATGTGCATAGAGGTGATGTTTTGATTTCAGAATATATCTGTTGACTTTCAATTAGCAGAACAGAAATTCAAATAAAAAAAGCTTTACAAAGACAAATGGCGCAATTTTATTAATACTTCTTGAGCACTTTTTTCAAACTGCCATATTTGTTGTACCTCGTTGACTACGAATCATTTCTATGCCAAAAAATTCCACATGTTGTGAAAGTCAAGAGAAACCGTTGACTAGTTAAAAAAGTTTCTTCCAATTAGAGAATTGAAATAAAAGAAAAACAAAAGAAAAAAATTGAACCTGCTATTGATGGCGTTTGAACATCGAGAATCTAGAGTATCCGTCTCGGGAGAGTCTAAAATGCTCTTGTGAGTTGAATCTGACTCCCTTCTTGTTACTTCACAAGCTCTAAAAAAATCTGCTAATTCTCCATTTGCGAATGAAGATCTTATTCAAAATTCTCGTCAGAGGGAATGCCTGAAGATCTTTAAATCATTGAAGGGTTGCGCGATGACACACATGCGAGCCTCTGTGCGCCGATAGCGTGTAGCACGGACTTTGAAGGTTTTCAAGCACAGACGATATTTAATTTTTAACATATAACACGGTTTTTTTTTCATGTGGTTTCGACTACTTACAGATAGAATTTTTTAGTTTTGGGGTCTAACTAGATTCCACTTAGTACTTGTCTGACTGATATGACTTTAGGTTATACCCAGAAATTGGCTGCTATATCGATGGCTGCTATATCGATATAAGGCTTAGGGTTTTTCCAAACTCTTATATGGCTATATCGATATAGCTATATTGCTATAGTGATATCCATATAGCATATCCATATACCCATCTCTGGTTATACCCAAGCAAAACATACGGCGTCTAGCCTTGAAAAATGGCTGCTCAAGATGTGAAAAAAAATTTAGTCACTAAGCAAAGTAAGAACGTAACCATTTTTCATCTGTTTCGCAGATGACGAAATTGTTCTTCATATATGGTTGTGATTGGTATATGTTTCTGGACGTCTAAATATCAGTCAATGTTAAAACACCGTAAGTCTGTTTTTTCAATCAATTCGAAAGCAGCTTGATACAAAACATGAGAACAAATCTTTTGTTTGCGCTAGAGTTGGAGTCTTTCATCTGTGCTTGCTGAAGCAGAGAAGATATTCAATAAAAATACTGTCGTGTCAGGGGGGGATCAATAATCGCCGGTCTAAGAACTTTAATGGGGGCGACTTCTCTCTTACTGAATTTTGGATGCACTTAGGCGAACCAAGAGGAATAATCGATCACATATTATTCAAGTTGTTCATGAAATTGAGCTTTCTGTGTTTTTAACGACGTTTCCGGTTTGAAGTAACATCATCAATGTGACTGTGAGGAGCTATTACTCAATCGGCTCGGAGCAAGCTAATAATCATAAAAGCTGAACATTATCATCAAGAAGATGGCTATTCTCAACAAGTCACATCATTATAAGTAGGCCTCTCTGTGTTGTTGTTAGTTCAATAAATCCATACTTCACCTTTTAAACACTATTATATCATATTGTGCACTATGTCTGATATCACTACGTATGTGATCACTGGCGCTTCCCGCGGACTTGGCTTTGAAATGGTAAAAATGTTGGCTTAATCAAAATCTGTTCGTCTAATTGCTACTTCTCGTACCATCAATGGTGCTATTGAAAAGCTTCAGTCAGAGTTTCCTGGGACTGTTTATCATGTACCGATGGAAGTGACTGATACTCAGTCGGTTCAAAAAGCTGCTGCATCTATTAGCAACATCGTTGGCTCTAGTGGTATTGACAAATTGATCAATAATGCGGGAATTGGGACCTTTCTTTGCAAACCGATTTATGAATCAGAGTAAGTGGGAAGCAATTTTTGACACTAGAGTTCAGAGCTGAAAGTGTATTCTACAGAGTAGATTTAGTTGAAACATTTAAAGTCAATGTATTTGGAACAAATCTTGTCACCAAGAGTTTCTTGCCTCTACTTCGCCAAGGCAGATTGAAGAAGATTCTGAATCTGTAAGACTGAAAATAATTTATATTTATCTTTTTTGGCTAACCGGAGTAGTTCTTTTTTTGGCCTCGTTCGGTTACGCTAAAGATTATGTTTCATTCTCTTCAGCGGAATATAACGTGTCTAAAACAGCCTTGAATAGGTTAACTGTTGAATACGCTCTTGCCTTGAAAAAAGAAGGGTTTACAGTTATTGCTGTCAATTCTGGAGTAAGTGTATACGGCTGATTTACTACTTTTTCTAACAAATTTGTAGTGGGTTAAAACAGATATGGGCACTGAGATTGCTGATCTGTCAGTTTCTGAAGGAGTCAGCGCATTCCTCAATCTTGTCAAATCTGCTTCTGTGGAGGACAGTGGCAAGTTTTTAGAGATTGAAGTACCTGGATACGTCCCTCATAAAAACGCTTCGACCAACGCTTACAAGGGAGGCGAAGCGCCCTGGTGAAATGTGCAAGATTAATCACGCGCCTCGGCTTTAGAGATGAAGGTAGTTGACATACGTTTTATACTTCTTATTCTTTAGCAACCTACAGAAAATTATACTACTGTTCTATGTGTGGTTCTTGCCTCATCTCTGATTGCTTGGATCATAGTCTAAATATATCACATTTCTTTGTTGGAGCCTAGTAAACAAAAATCAGATAGGCAACAACTGGTGCCTAAATTAATTAGCAGAAGCCAACTAGAGTGAGCTAGCATCTACTGAACCTATCGTTTTGCCGTGCAAAAGGCCTGAATTGTATTGTAAGAAAGATCATGTATTATCAAAAATTACTTTGTAAGCCCTGTGAATGTATTTTAACTAAACCATTATCTGTACTCGTAGTCGCACAAAATCTTATCTTAATTTAGAAGAAGTAAAACTTCTCTTTTTCACATTTTCCTTAATAGACATAGAAGAAATAGAAGGGGTTGCATTTTTAGTAAACTATCTGTAGATTTATGGACTACATTACCAATCAATCACTCATAACATTTTTAAACTCCTCAAGCTTCATTAATTTGAGAGTTACTATTTTCAATCATTGAAAGTTTTATTTGAACTCAATCTTCAGATACGAGATTAATCAAGATGGAGAAAAATGAACTTAGTGAGAATATTAAAATCGAATATTGCTATTGTTAAAGCGGAGAGATGAGTAATCTACGTCTTGTGAAGAACGTTAAGCATTGTCTGATTATTTTAAGACTCCGACGTTCATTCAATGGAGTCAAACAAAGAAACACTATCCAGAGTTTTATGTCTCTACATTGGCACTTTCTTCATGCTGTATGCTTTTGATTAAAGATCATTGTGATTCATGCTATATTTCAGCAATTTTTTGAAGACTTGAAACATGAGGTGTATGAGCTAAAAGCCGATTTATCAACTATATGCTGTGTAATTGCTGTGATGCTCTAGTACAAACAATAGTTTGCATAAAGAAGATTATTCATCGATAGAAACGGGTCAGGATTTTCAGTAGTTCAGAATATAAAAGGCGCCTTTTTGTTTTACTGTTTACGTGTAATAGACATCTCTTTCGTGTCTTCCAAGGATACTAGCTTCAGACACACTTGATCGCAATATCACTGAACAATCTCGGCAAAATGAATGGTGATTTTATCACTTATGTTATTACGGGCGCTTCGCGCGGAATTGGGTTTGAGATGGCACGAATTCTTATCTCTTCGTCTGCCAATCGTGTCATTGCTACTTCCCGTTCAAGTAATGAGGCTATTAAGAAGTTGGCAGAGCAATATCCCAACTTTAAACACGTTGTTCTGGATGTATCCGACAAAGAGTCAATTTCTACCGCTGCTAATGAAGTAAGCAAAAT
This sequence comes from Myxozyma mucilagina, assembly GCA_030571435.1. Lineage (NCBI taxonomy): Eukaryota > Fungi > Ascomycota > Lipomycetes > Lipomycetales > Lipomycetaceae > Myxozyma > Myxozyma mucilagina. Next base: position 56,676 of record JAJLXV010000036.1, read on the forward strand.
TGTGGGAGAAGATGGTATTGATGCGTTAATTAACAACGCTGGGATTGGTGTTTTTGATGCGCCTCCAATTGACAAGTCTACGTAAGTAGCTTTCATTGGTACACTGCTCTGCTAACATTACAATAGTGTTGATTTGCTTGAAGTTTTCAAGGTCAATGTCCTTGGACCTCACTTTATTATCCAGGAGTTTTTACCGTTGCTGCGCAAAGGAAAAGGAAGGAAACTTGCAAACATGTACAGTTCTTGTTCTTCATACATGAAATTGTTAAGCTGACTTCCTAGCTCATCGTTCTTGTCGTCCTTCGCTTATACAAAAACCTATCGCCTAATTTCTTCCGCGGAGTATAACGTGTCAAAAGCCGCTCTTAATCGACTCACTGTTCAGTATTCCTTGGTGTTGGAAAATGAGAACTTTTCTGTGGTTGTTGTTAATCCTGGAGTATGTTAAACTCTCATGCAAAAAGTAGCCTATTACTGATATCATTACTTCTTAGTGGGTCAGAACTGATCTGGGATCTGAAAAAGCAGACTTATCAATCTTCGAAGGAGCGAACGGAGTTTTGAACATTGTCAAATCTATCACTCCCAAAGATACCGGCAGATTTTTGGAAGTTGAGGTACCTGGATATGTTTATAAGGAGGGTGCATCTGCAAACACGTACGAGGGTGGCGACGTCCCTTGGTAAATCTTTTCTTGCTCAAAGGTTTTGGGCATTATCTGAAGATGCTGCTCTCTATCGGTCACTACTCTTAAGTGCGCTTGCTTTCCTTAAAGTAGTTTTTTTGTGACTAGTTTCAACTGTTTTATCTGTACTTACGTGAAACGAAAATCAAAAATATATTAATATTAATCTAGACAGTCACCAAGTAAATAAAATTCCATAACAACGATAAACTCAAGAAATCGGTCTTATCATTATTCTAATCCTTCAGAAAATGCTTTGACCGAGTCATCCAAAACAGAAAATAGATTGCTCTGCTTAGGCTTCCATCCAAGGGCGTGAGCACGCGCTGGCTCAGTGACAGAGTTACTGCGGAATAAATCGAAAACATACGACGATTTTTCTCCGAGAACGTTGAAGGTCTCAGCGGTCCAATGATCCGTCAATTTTGAAGTTTGATTGGCAGGAATGACACCATACTTGACGAGAGGAATATCCATAGCTGAAATCAAAGATCCCCAATCAGCCTCGCCACCAGAAACAAAGTAGTATCCGTTTTCATTGTATGATAACTTTGAAGGTTGATTGATGTAAGTGGAAATAACTTTGACGTAAAAATCAGCCAAATCGGCAACGTGAACATTACTCCAAATCGCGGAACCAGTACCGAAAACTCTGTTTGAACCAGTGATTGAGGCAATTTTGATAAGAAGAGGAAGTTGAATTGAAACCTTATGACCCAGACTCTTTGAAGCACCATAGATCAAGGGCGGACAAAGAATGATAGTCTTGACAGAAGGCCGATGCTTGGATATATCAAGGATCTTAATGTCAATGTCTCGATGCGGCTGACTGATATCCAACGAAGTAATTGATCTGATATCTTTAATATCATTAAGACCGACGAGAGCAGCAGTATCCAGTTTGGTGAAGTCCGTGATTACGAAGGATCCTGAGATGTGGATCAAAAGAGCACCATCCTTGATGTTTCCGGCAATAATATCTGCTGAAACAGGATCGTCTGATGCGCCGCCAGTATGAACCACAATATCGGCATCGGCAATAGCTGCAACAAAAGTAGGATCCGTGTAGCCTTCGACTCCGACAGAAACTGAGAGTCTGTTGGGATATGCGGTTCGAAGCTTCAAAGCATCTGATTCTTTTCGAACAAAAGCATTAATGCTGATCTTCTTCGAAGGTGAATTGAACGAAATAAGATGATGTAAGACCTCTCCACCAATATATCCCGTAGCTCCAGTTAAAAGTAATTTAGGGACGGAAGGAATAGTCTCCGCAGAAGTCTTATTAACCGAGACTAAGCGTTTAAGCGACGATTTGAACTGCATTGTGACTGGATATTAAACTGCTAACGAGATTCAATGTAGATTGTATTGTACGATAATAATGTTGCAACCTTGCAGACATAGCTGCTGCCTTTATAGACTTGAATTCCATGATATTGATTATAAACACAGAAATTGATAATCTGAAAGTTCGGCCGTGAAGAGTACGGCGCGCGAGAGCTATGACATCGGACTTGCGATGAAGTTTACGAAGCCGCACCTTCAGTGTAGAAGACCTTATTGTGCAATGCATAGAAGGTAAAACTTTAACTGCTTATGAATTTGCTTGCTTCGAATAGACGGTAAATTAATGATCATTCATCAAAAAATCGCAGTAACCCGCTATTTTCCATAACCTCACAAATACCTAGCATTCTGGGCTTCACTAAACACAGAGATCAAATGCTCTAATTGAATAAATTTTGTGAAACTGCATAAATTTCTCTATTCACTTAGCTTAGCATTTTACACTGATTTCAATTGCTAAAGGCTCAAGATTGAATTAGATTAGAAATAATGGTGACAAATAGATGTAGCCATTAGATGATTTAATAGCATAACTATGCACAAAGTATACAATAAGCAGCAACTACAAAAAAGGAATTGCTCATAAAGAGTAAAATTCGCTTGAGCTTTAAGGTTTGGCTCGCCCGAAAACCGCGTCCGCTCGGGCGGTGAACACAGACGAGAGAGAAGCTATACTTTGCCATTCTACGAGATGTCAAAAGATCCTGATTGATTGAGAAAATTCTGGAATATAACGATCACCACTAATTTGATTGGATAGCACATTTTTTGTTGACTGAGTCGGTCAGCTATTCAATTCAATATCGCATTCAATCTGGACTCTTTCCATTCACTTTTCAATCAGCATCTCCACGTATTGATAGAAGAAAGAGATGAAGGTAGAGGCTGTATTGAGTCAATCAAAAGCAATGACGTATATTCACAGTATCTTTCGTCATTTCTGCTCAAAAGTTTCAAAGCAATTCTGATTCGTCACACTTTCCTTGCAAAAACAGAAAAGGAGCTAAATCTGTTGTTTGTATTCACCATACGTGCGATTGCAGTGTAATTTGAGATTCTTTTGGAAACATATATTTTTCTGGAGTCAGTGAATAGCGTTTTGCTTTTTGATATCAAATAGGTTAGTGCACTTCAGAAAACAATAAAAACCAGTCAAAAGCAGTAATCTGCTAGAATATGTTTACCGGAAGAAGAATTAATATCATTTGAGGTTTTTCCTGGTTGTTGGTGTACGATGATAAAGATCTGTTGGTAGAAGTAAATATACTGTCTGGCAACAACTGGTAATCTCGCAAGGCAGGCTTGGATTCTGTGTGATTTAGATGAATTGGTACTTGCTTGATGAATCCGTACTGTTGAGTTGTTTTGCATTGTAAATTTTCTGTTTTTAGCCTTTCAAACACTTGCTATACTGCTTTCATCTTCTGAGAATTGAGAATATTGAACGAGAAAACTGTAAACCCGTCAAGTACATAATATCAAGTCATTCAAACCTGTGTTCCCTGCTGGCAGTAGTTGGAGCCAAGCGTGAGTTATGGCATAGTAGCAACAACAGCTACAGTTAGATACGTACAAGAATGCGTGATCAGCTCAGATCTGGGTCGTCCAGATTTTTACGAGTTGATGTGCATGCACGACTTGAAATACTTTCCGCAATCTGTACTGTACGATGCAAGAACGACCAGATCAGCTTGTTTCTGCCTCAAGGTTGGACATGAAGCGATGAACACCAGCCAACTGCTCCTCGATTTTGCAAACCACACAGAGGAGTCACTAATCAATCGAAGCATGTTGTTATTGCAAGCTATTGTTACTGAAAACCGATGAAGTCTCAAAAGTCTTACCTAGGGCTGTGGGACGGCTTTCAAGGTATATGATGCTTGATACGTAATATCAACAAAACACTAGTGCTTTGGTTGTACGACCTTGTCTAACATTGCTTTCTCTATCTAAGATTTGTTCATTACACCGTTTTCATATCACTTTCCATTTATCTAGTACACTCGACAAACAACGAGTATTAGATGTCAATCTGATTATTCTACTTTTACTTTAAGCAGCTTTCTGATCAAAACACTATCGACATCAGCAGTTTCCCAGGCAGTTCATTCTTTTGTCTTTTATACAGGGTCACAAACAAAAATTTTTTATACAGGACGGGATATCCGTTCCATCCTATTAAATAATCAATAACTACTGATTACAAGTTTACGCCATGCTTGTCTGTATGCTGCGTTACAGTCCTAATACGATTACAGCATGCTGTGAATATGCTTATCGAACACGATTGCACACGCTACATTACGTTCAGTATTTACGTTGATATTTGAAACTTCGAGCAAGTCTTACTTTTACATGATCTGCCAGTCTTTACATCGCTTGAGCAATACATACAGCGACAGAAATAGCGATTTCAGCCATAAACAATAGCGGGTCAAGTTTGATTTTGCTGTTTATGACTGAGCCGCACGGGGAAGTTGATGAACTTCATCAACAGGGGAAAGGGTTTAAAGTGAATTTCAGCGGGCTGGGATCGAGTATTTGGCGTTCAAAAGGGCAGGGCGTAAACAAAGGTCGCGCGGCGCTTGTTGATGAAAACGGCCCGCCCCAAGAATATAAATAGGCCCGTCCCGCCCTCTCTCCCCCCTCATTTTTCACTAAGCTTGCACTCCAAATGATCTTTTCTTAGCAGTCTCTCATAACAACAAGACTTCTCTACATATAGCACTGCTTGCTTGCTTGAATATGATGAATGATCTTGAAATACTTTGCCTACCAAAAAGGCCAAGAGGCGGCCTGGTCCAAACTTGACCTGACTTGACTATTAACGGCTACTATTATGTGAGTACACTCTTGTAACGTATGATGACTTGACTGACCCTCAGACAGGACCACTGCTCTCCTACATACGTTGACATGATGCTGCTTTTCTTCACGTCGTTGCAACCTGTCAAGGCCGCCTCCGATATCGATAGCACCTTGAACAGCAACTACTCGTATGATGTAAGTACGCTGTCTATGACACTATAAGACCTCTGCTAACCTCATAGTACTACTAATCAACACGTCGTTCTTCGCAATACTCCAGCCTGAAGAGTCGTCTTGGGGGAAGTCTGGCTCACGAACGTCGAGCCTGCTTTGTGGACACACATGGGCTCATGGCCACGATCAGGGCGTCCTGAAACTGTCTATGCCTTGATGCAGCGTTTCACTAGGGGCGGTAGGTCATGAGTCTTGCACATCTACAGTAGCACTGCCATAGTCCCAGTCCTTCCTGCGGGCGCGTGTTACGGTGTTAGCCCTATGGGTCATGTGTGGAAGCAAATGTATGGTGAGATGTTGTTCATTTGAGCACGTGTGTCAGGCCGACGTTGAGTTCGGCTCGGATGGGTTGGTAAGTATCTGCGAAAGAAACTGACAACGATAGCCAGACCAGCAGACAAAGACACAGCTTATTAAACATGTTCGTAGAACATATGATGATGTGAAGCCTGACTAACCTGACATGATAGACACTTGCACACTCGAACGATACTTCGATTACTGTTACTCGGTTTGCGATCGCTTCACTCTGATTCACACTACACGTGCAAACTACAGAGATACGACAACCTGCTGCTGCAATACTGATTCGCTGGTCTGACTGATCGTTATAAAATGGGATATGGGATGGAAGGGGATGATGATGGTGGTGTTTGATACTTGAATAAATTCTATATATTTCTTAAACTATCTCTTATGACTTGTAGATCTGATACACTTGAATTTATCTCCTTTATCCGGTTTTTTGAAATGTAGGCAATCTAAATATTTAAAAGTAGTACATGTACTACGAACAATTAGGCGAAGTTAGGTGAAAAGCCAATTATTTGTTTATTTAAACTGAGCGCCTCATACTCAAACTTGCTTGGCCTAGTTCATATAGCCACTTCGGCTAATATAGATCTATAAAAAAATGACGTGAAAATTTGTTTGTATGCAAATGACAAAAGAAGATTAATAAAAATCATGAAATATATCGTTAGATAAAACCCGCCCTACCGATCCTTTAAACAAGAAAAAGAAGAAAAAAAATGTAATACCTTGAATGACCAACACCCCAATGAGAATCCTGTTACCAGAAAAGAAAATGAAAATGAAAATGAAAATGAAAATAAAAAAAAAAGAAAAAGAAAAAGAAAATTACAAGTAATGAAATCCGAAAACAAAATGGAACAGCAAACATAAGTAAACAAACGCAGATAAATAAAAGAAACTTAGCCAAAAATCATCCTATTTGGTAATAATGCCCAAACACCGCCAACAACCGCTAATAAAGCGCCAACAACAATAGCACAAATATCAAAAATAGTCTCAAATCTTCCAATCGTATAAACGTTTCTTCCCAAATGAACCTGTCCACCGGGTGTGATGTAATTATTATTTGATTTATACCGTCCGCTTCCCGGGCCAAAGATCTTTAGATAGAATGCTAGTGGTAGAACGATGCAGATTGTGAATCCAAGAGCAGATCCTACTAATGCCATAATTCGATCAAAAGCAGGAAAAACAATTGCAATGATTGTTACTGTCAGATTAACACCAACAATGATCAAAGCTTTAGCGACTTTTGGAGATTTTAGCTTGTGCATTAAACGCGCGAGTGGATGCTTCCTAGCTTGATCTCTGATTCGGTCGAATTCATCATCCTCAAACGTACGCTCACCATCTGTAGGTTGTAATTCTAATTCTAACGGAGCAGGAGCATCGTTGACGCCAAAAAGTACTTCTAGTGTGGTGATAATAGGACGAGCGTTGAGAGGAGTCTTGGAAAGTGGAATGAATGCAATGAAAACAATAATGGCGATGCTGAGTGGTCGAGGAAAGCCCTTGGTATCAAGAACTGTGTTTGTGATTTCCTCGGTGACATATGCGTCGCCAAACATAAGTAATCCAATAACTGCCATCGCCATGTCGACAAAAAAGGTAAAGAGGTATGAAATATTAAGGCATTTCTTGAACTTGTACGGATGTCGCATGTCACGATAGACATTCGGAAAGACAGAATGCCCGCACCATGGAGCCATAAGCAAACCAAGAGAAAGCGGAACAGCTTTCCAATTCGAAGGAAGAATATTGGACGGCATAGGATGCCATAATGTTCCGGGTTGATCGGTTTTGATCAATCCATCAATAAAGACAATGACGAGAATAGAAAAAGTGGATATGATTCCCAAAATACTGCTGAATGATAAAATGGAAAGTGGTAAAAATGATAATGGAGTCAAAAGGAAAAATGCGAGAATCTTGAGCTCAGTCTTGGATAAAGCCCATGGCATCAAAGTGTGAATCGAATCAGCAAAAAGCACGACAAGCGCAATGCATGCACCAAGAAGCTCAAGAGAAAACAACAATGAGGTCAATAACCGAGCACGTGCACCAAAAGCAGCATATGCAATATCCGCGTAAGTGACGAGAGATGGATCGGTATCTAAGCAGCGTGCGAGTACCTTGGCAGTATATAAGGTAATTCCGGCAGCAAAGCACATAAAAGATATGCCGACCAACCAACCTGCATAAGATACAGCAAGGGGTAAGGAAAGTAAACCAATTCCGATAAGCACATTTACAGAGTTGAAAACGGTCTGTGGGGCCGTAGAGCGACCGGGGACAACCAAGACGCGACCCTTCGAGCGGTCAAGAAGAAGGCGTTGACCACCGCCAATCATCTGGTCTGCCTGCGGTTGCTTAGCCCTATGCTGAACAGGTGACGGAGGTGCATGATGCGGTGGAATTGAAGTTCGAGAGGTGGATGGAGCGAGTTCAGATAGAGGCTCTTCGGCAATTTGGTAGTCAGTATCGGCTTCCTCGTCCGATAAGTCGTCGACAGCACTGCTGTCTTCCTGATCGGTCCGTGTGGAGTCCGCGGCTGGAGGCGCCTGATCACGCCTGAACAGCAATGGAAGCGCATCGCGACTAGCCGGACGCAGCGATCCAGACTCCATAACACTGAGCGGAGCCGGCTGTGAAGAGAGTGTAAGAGGCGCATCGAGGACAAGGAATGATTGCGCTCGAGTGTATGAAGACGCGAAGCGATCGAGGGAATTGACGCCGCCTGCAAAACGGATGCTTTGCGAGAGCGAACCACGTCGGGTCCGCCCATGAGTTAATGAAGCGTAATGATCGGCCATAGCAAACGGCACGATATAACCAGCAAAAATGCAAAAACAAAAAACAGATAGTAAGGGCGCGTGTGTGTGGTTGCAATCAAAGAAAAAACAGAGAAAAAAACAGAAGAGCAAAGAGAAGGGTAGAAATAGATTGAGAAAAACAGGGGCCAACTGGCGGCTCTGGATAAAGTTTAGTGCGCGGACTGAGAAAAAAGTGGTCCGCGCGAAAGTCAATCAGCGCCGCTAAGAAGCTGTAGGGCCGCGAATTAAAAGAAGCGAACGGTAAAACCATGCCTGCCTAAAGTAGCCTTAATAGTTGTGACGATAAGATACAATTAAATCAAGTCAAACATTTACCTTTCAATGAAAAAATCAATAAAACAACAAATTTGCTATGAAACGAACACTCGAAGGAGACAGACGATAATCAAAAACAAAAAAGTTAGCGATGACTCGTCGCTCAACGGCAGCAAAAGCGACATTAAGCCAGGTCCCCCTGAAAAAAAAAGGGAAAAAGAAAAATCTTTTTTTCTAACCACAGACGTCATTTTTCCTCTCTAGTTTCTAGCGGTCCCGATATGGAAAACATTTTACAGCGGTTTCATCTTCTGCAGAAATAATAAACCAAAACTCATTGTTCAATAACAGATAAACTGCATTAAAATTGCTAATGAAAAATAGCGATTAGAAAGAACACATTGAGAAGTCCAGAATTCTAGATCAAAAAGTCTTGTCCAGTGCGGCGTCTGCGTGGGCCCACGACGCCGCTCTCCTGTGCTTTGCTTCGCTGTGATGTGCTGCAAACTCCCGGCGCCTCCTCCGCAGCGCCATAGTAAAAGAAAAAAAACTTTTTTTTTTCGTTTTTTTTTTTCATGTTGGTTTGCGCTTCTCCAAGCAAACCCACACACATGACTTGCCCAATGCGGAAGCACAGGCGCATATTCGCGTCCGGTGATTGATTTTTTCCTGATGATTTTAAAGAAATTGACTTTTGACTTTTGACTCGAGAAAATGCTTGCCAAATCCGGTCTCTCCTGCAAAAAAAAAGAACCGTAAACTTGTGGTTCGTTGGAAGTAAAAATAAACAACAGCAAATCAGAAACCAAATGTCTCGCTTCGTCAAGTAAAGAATTGTTCTGGTGTGTAGAATTTAATTCCTAAATTCTTTGCAAAGTCAGAATCAACTGCTGAATGATCCTCTTTCCGACCGGCAGCGTCACCAACAAAGAAAGAATGATCTTTGTTCAATTCGATAGTAATATCAGCATTCTCTTCAGTCTGCAAATGTCTCGTATAAGCTGCACGAACTAGGTCCCACATTCCAGTCTCCGGTTTGCGGTAACCGTCTTTGCCAGTTGCAGCTACTACATAAAACGGAGTAATTTCATCTTTTGCCAAACAGCGAGAGATTTGTAATAGTTTTGATTTAAATTGCCATAGTCGAGTCTTTGTTTGATCCTTTTTGACTTTTTTGGGATTGATTGCGATTCCGTTTTGATTTGAGAAAATCACAATTATTCGAGAATTCGATTCTGTATCTGACGCCAATTCAGAACTATTAGTATTCTGCAAGAATTGTTTGAATTTCCGCACTGTTTTTTGCTCGCCAAATCTAAACTTCCAATCTTTATCATCTCGTGCAAATCTAGTTCCAGACTTTGTATCAATCACAGTATGATCCAAATCAAACCCAGCAAGAATCACTTTAACAGTCTTCTTTCCTCTATTTCCTTCCACTTTTTGAACACTAGGGTCCTCCAAAACTGGCGCAGAATGAGCAAATGATCCAAGTAAGACTGAAGACGCATGTACAATCCATTCAATGTCCTTATTCGCTCCATCCGTGTGAACTTCAATTCTTTCTTCCACGACGCCTTCCTTCTCAATCACGCGTCCGTCAGTGTGCTTGCTAACTTTGACAGTATGCTCCACTCTCTCCATATCCATATCGATCGCTTCCGATGAGGCAGTCAAAGATCTCTTACGAGTCTCTACGCCTTTATCCTTAGTAAAGCCTAGCAAGCTAGCTTGTCGCGACATTCTCCATAACAAACTTGTCCTCATACAGTTAAGTTACGTCGCACACGCGTTGCGATCGCGCATCATACGCGCTACGCTTACTTCAAGTACAAACCCCACTGCGAGAGAATCCTATCTACAGGGCTTTATCGGGACTACGAACAAGAAAAAAAATGCAGAAAAAAAATGTATAGACGAATATGTACAATTGAAGAGTTAGAAAGTATGAATAATCGACAGATTATGTTAAGTCATGTGTATAACAAAAAAAAGACAAGATATTAATTGCAAAACCACAAGATTTCGGAGAGGAGTTTGAAATTTAATAAAAATACCAAATCTTCACAGTGATATAGCGCTTTTTCCTTATTCTCGCTCTTTACCCATTTTTAAGACGAATTAATGAACCATTAGCAAACCCATGCAGCCGTGCGTCTCGACAAGTGTCTAAAACCGAAAAAGACGACTGCTTACAACCCCCGGCTGAGCTCCTGGCAGGCCTTGAGCTGCTGCAAGTACCAGTCGCAAATCTGCATGTTTCCCTGGTTCTCGTCCAAGCACTTTGTGAAGTTGCGGGCGTCGACCTCGCACGAACGAGCGCCGTTGTACGAGTCCTGGCTGGCGGTGTTTTGCGCGTACTGAGCCGGGGCAGGAGGAGCAGCGGCGGGAGCCTCGGCAGGAGCGGAGGAGCCACCGCCAAAGATGGAGCCGAGGGCACCGGTGATGGCGTGGCCGGCAGCGGAACCGACAGCTACACCAGCGGCAGTTGAGGCCATCTAGACGATTGTTAGTTACGGTCGCAAATTATAAAAGAGTTCAATGACAGCATACCTGGCCGAAGAGAGATGGCTGCTGGGGCTGGGGGTAGGCGACAGGGGCAGGAGGAGGAGCATGCGCGACGGGGGCGGGCGGAGGAGGCGCGTGGGCGGCAGTAGACATGGGTCTACGCGCGGCCGGAGCCGGAGCAGAGCGACGAGACGATTGACGAGGCATTGTTTAGTGAAATGTGTGAATAAAAGTGTGGTTGTGGGGATAAGAAAGACTCGAGGTAGTTCTTAAGTACTTGCCAATAAGCGTCAGCGTAAAAGCACCAGTGTTTTTATACCAATCCTCCCGCCACGCCAGCAAACCACGTGCCAGAACGCGGCCGAACCTCTTCCTTCTTCCCATCGGATACCTGTCGTTTAAGCTATCTCCCAACTTGTCATCCTCCTTTTTTTCCCAGCCTCTGGTCAGCTGACTTGTTTCTGCTTATCTGTTATATAATAAATATTATGTAATATCTTGAACAAATAGTTTTTAGATGCTTCATTATTTAGGAAAGCGTACGCAAATTACTATGTAAAGTATCTTTATTATTAGCAACAGTTTTGAAAGCACCGTACAGTTTTCCACTATTAGTGGCAAAGCAGTCCGGTATTTCCTTTCTCCGTGTCCTCAACCTCCGCTCTCCGCGCAAATAGCTCTCCGCAGACCTAAAATGACTGACTTCTACAGAACTTCTTGAAGCAAGTGAACAAAAACCCCAAAACCTTATGTCAGATTTGGGTTATGTAATATGACGTATGTATTGTTATGGTTTTGGTATCTGCGCCTCGAGAGATGAGGTCGGCTGTGATAGCGGCCACCTGTGACAAGCGGATGGCGAAAAGCAAGGCACTAAAAACAATCTCAAAACTGGATTACAGCAAACATGTCAATAAACAGAAAAATTTCCAATAGTATTAAGTTAATCGAGCCCAAATATATTAAAAAGGTAGAAAAGGTAGATTCAACAACTAAAAATTAAACAACACCCCCAAGTTTACCCAAGCTATACAAATAAAAGAAAATAAGCATCTCAAGATTCCTTCCTAAAGTTTCACACATGGATATTATAAATCACATGGATATTATAAATGATCAGGAAAATCAAAAAAAAAACATGCGCAAATGTAATCGAATAACAAAAAACCCATAGCGGTAGTATTGTGGTTTGATCCACTTTTCTCCGCTTTCCATATTAATCAAGTCATCTTACAGTTCATCCCAGCTTCTCGTCTCGTGTCAATCTTTTTTTTGTTGTACTTCAGAATATTAAATGTTAGCTGATTGACGTTACAACACGATCAATCGTCGTAGCTGGTATATAGCTTATTTGTACGACTCGTGGTGACGATCGCTGAACACATAGCTTGACGCTTCTGGAACGGTTCCATCAGGAGCAGCGGCTGGTTCGGAAGGAACGCTGGTGGTGTAAGCAGTGTTGCCGTAGTTACCACTGTAAGCGGTTCTGTCGATAACAGGCTCCTGGCTCTCATGATCCACAAGCTCGTTGTTAGAGTATCCATCATTACGACGTCTGAAGAAACCGCCTCTCTTCTTCTCGTTCATGGGCTCATCTGACAAGTCTCCCAATCCGCGGTTTTTCTTGCGAGTAGTGCAGCACGCCATCATGTATCCAAGCGAGGCAAGGAATGTGCAAACAACTACAGTCCAGGCAAATGCAAACATCTTGACTCCGATGTGCGACTCCATGCCGTTGCTGTTGAATGTATTGCGAGCACGGACGTATAGAGCAGTTGAGAGAGCAGCCGCAATAGTGGCAGTGATGAATCCCATGAAGATGAGGAAAGAAGAAAGAGCGGCACCAATCCGAGAGAAGAAAGCAATCTGTAATAAGAAAATTAGCAACCATCCTCCACATGCCATGCACTAAATCAAAGCAATACGTACGACACCCATAAGGAATCCGAATCCGGTGAATCCGGTAGCAATAAAGTAGAACGCATACGAGAAGCGTGAAAGGTAGTAAAAGTAGTTACGGCTGTTGACAAATCTCTCTGGGATTCCCTGAGTAGTGCCAAAGTTCTGTACAGGCTCGAAGGCATAAGCCGGTTTGTTGTTTCCGCAGTTTGTGTTTCGGCCGTTGGCAACTTCACACAAATTCCAGAGCGTCCAGCGCGATAAAGGCGGCGCTCCTTCTATGCCAGAAGTATCTGTTTCCATGTAGAAAATTCTGTTAAGCGGGTTGTGATCGTATGTTCCCGCGAGCATGATGAAGATCAAGAGCAAGGTGGCTCTGAATGTAAAGACTCTTGTTAGTATTTGAGATCACATTAGATCAATCACGAAGCTACATACCCTGCTGTCAAGATGAGCGGGAAGATCGTGAGCCAAAGTTTTGGAGCTGCCATCGTTTCGTTATATTAAAAAGGTGGTTATAAAAATACTCGTGATGAGAATATAATTATCGAAGAGAGGAAAAGGTGGATAAAAGGAAAAAAAAGCGAAAGACCAGAGCGAAGCTGAAACTAAAAAAAAGCCGAGAAAATATAAAAGGTTGTAAAAAGTGAGACGGTTCACGGGATTTATCTCAGCTTTCGACACAAGGCGATCTACACCGACCGACAACGACACTTTTTTCTTCCTGCTTGCCCCGAAATCAACATGGAAACCTTCTTCACCTGTTCTTGATTGGGTTTTTCTCGTGTCTTTTGCCTATTTGCTTTCTATTTCATTCTATTACAACTACACTTTAACAAAACTACAGCTTACGCACGCAGTGTCAAGTCCGAGACATCTGGTGTCGCGTTGCTCAATGCATCTGACGGTGCCTTCACAATGCATCTTCGGTGTCCGTTGCTAGGCCAACCGAATAGCGAGATGGGAAAGCCACCTGGGACCGATGACGCGGTGCTCTGCACAATGACATCACTTCGCCTGCGGCTCTTTTCTTTTTACTTCTAGGAGCCGCGCGATCTCCCGCACTAGGCCGCATCCGACGCAGATCCTAAACCCTATTTGGCCTTTAATATAAGCGAAGAGCAGAATTAGGTATAGAGAGCCATTTACAAGGCAGCTGTCAGTGGTAAACCGCAGAGAAAGTAGCCGTTTATTAAGCGTAGTCTTTGTTTACAGAAGCTGACTCGTGTCCCGGTCGTCGTACCCATTTGCAAACAATTACCTTCCATGCGTTAAAAAAACTCGATGGTGGCATCATAACTCTTTGTCGACAACTTTTCTTCACGTTTTTTTTTGATGATGCTCGGCATTGTCATTGTGCCACGAGCATTGATAAATCTAGATGCTTCGCTGACGACTACTTCCTTGGTCTAATATATACAGTTATTCAATAATTCCCTGATCTTTCCTCATCGAGACACAGGCTCCCGGACTACTTGTAGAAAACATCGTAGTGACCGGGTCGATACAAAAGCTCGATCTTCATCAATTTTCCAGGCGTCGTCACCGCTGTCACGGGTTCAAACGAGTGCACAACTGCCTCATCACCCGCGCTTCGATCAATATACACGACTTCTAGTTTTGCGCACGCGACCGCGTTCACTAACGCACTCAACGCCAAATGGTCGGCTTCAACCGCGAATGCTTCAATTTGCCGGTTGCAGTACTCTTCAACAGTAGTACCCTCTCCATCATCAATGAATGGTAAGTAGTCCTCGGCGTGGCGTTTGACGTACGCCGCTGCCAGTAATCGAAAATGAACAATAATAGCAGACGAAATTTCCATGTTGTTAAACTCAAGAAGTAGCTGCTCATCCGTCATTGAAATAAGTCTATCAAACAACGCCTCTGTCTCTTCGACAAAATCAATATAACCACTCTCGGTATACCCTGCTGCTTCCAATAGATTGGTCTTTGACATAATATGTGTTTTTAGCTCTTTTATCTCAGCTGGTGAATATCTTAGTGCCTGTTCAAAAAATCGATATGCAAACGCTAAATTACTGTCAGTGTATATTCACAGGCCAGATCAAAGGTGACAAACCTCTCCAGGCACAATTTCCATCACCACGAACTGGTCTGTATCCTGCATTCTCTGTGACAAGCGCCTACACCAAATATTGTATTAGTCTTTGCTACCACTTTCCAAGGAGAAAAACATGATTCAATATACCTTAATCTTCCCTTGATACGAAACATCTGGATACTGCTTTAATAAAGATGCCAACGACACCCAGCGCCCGACCAGCGGGTTCTGGTCTCATTAGCGAACATGTTCATAACACCTTCAGCTCATAAATAACATACCTTTGCAGCCTCTTGGTCTTTTATTTCTTGTGTCAGTCGTAGAATTGTCACGTCATCGAGGTCCTCTGGTCTGTAATCTGACGGTCTATCGGCACCATTCTGCTGCATATTATTCGGTCCTTCCACCATTTGTAACAGATTCTCCCAAAAATTCAGGCTTCGATAAAAATAAATTTTAAAAAACTACTAAGAATATATGACTTTGTTCGAAGAAGTCGGCTTATTAACCTGTTATGTGTCTAGTCAGAATACCCCAGAGTATTCAGACCAGCGCAACAACCTTAGTTCAGAATTAAAGTTTTTAACTCATTGGGTTGTCGCTGAAATGTCTACGGTTCTACTATCAAAACTATTTTCATTAATTTTCATTGTGTTCATAAACACATTGCTAGTTTACAAAGTGATATTTTTTCTTGGATATCTGCGTACCATGCGCATATGCTACACAGCGAAGGAGATGGTTTTCTTCACCCAAAACCGGTCGGTTTTGCGGCCTTGACGCAATCATGTTGTATCTGACCTCTAAAATCAATCATACGAAAACAGCATTTGCTCAGATAATGTTCTGTAGTACATCATATTGTAAAGTTCAAACTGCTGAATTTTAGAAATGACTATTTCTCCGCCTCTGTAAATCGTTATCAGCAATCATACTAGATCAAACGGTATAATGATAACGTACTTGTAGAATTCGCGATTTGACCTCTTTTATTAATGCATATAGTATCAATCCACCAGTAACAGAGATAAACAGCACCACAACAAATTTGTCCTTAATTGAGTCCCGTTCTAGTCATAATTAGTTGAGATGGTCAAAATCACCTTATCAACGTAACAACATACGATAACAAGTAGCAAACACTTCAGATTCCTCAACTTCTTTACATATCGGCAGATTGTAATCTATGCAGAATTTTCGTGTGCAGGATAGACAGTTTGGTGAAGATCCGGCGTCTGTAAGAGGCATTCTCACGAGTGTGGAATTAGTCGCGCATGTGCACTTGCAGAATGTTGTTGAGCCGCCTTTTTCGGTCGCTGCTACTGTTGAAGCAGCTACAACAGTTGTGGCATATTGCAGAAATACAAAGGAGACAAAAATGAACAGTAGTATCCGTTGTTGCAGCATTTTGCTTTGAAGCTGTGATTTTTTTGGTCCAGATGACTTTTGGCAAGTGAAGCAGCATAGCTGCAGTGATTGATTACCCCTGAATTCTCTAGTCTGGATCAAAACCCCGATTCTTCCGCACGATTTGTACTTGAAGTCGAGTACACAGCGAAATTTTTCTTCTATCTTTATATCAACACTCTTTTACGATACGATTCGATTTATTACTTTATAGTTTTTTTATAAGCAGACTTACGCAAGCTATGCTTTCTGACATTCTCAAGCCGCTAAAAAGAGAAAGACCAAGCGGGAGAGTGAACACGATCACAGAAGACTCGATTTTTGAAGAAAACGTACCATACAACGGCGACTTTGATACTTTAGATGATTTACCTTTTGATTCTGGAAGTGACGATTTGGATCTCGAAAATAGATTCAATAGCCGAAGAGTAAACTCAAAAACAGCTATCAGAAATTTGTGTCAAGAGTTCGTTCTTTCTCATTGCAAAGTTCACTTCAATGTACTTCAAAACACTATGGGCAGCAATCTACGCATAAACGAAGTTTTTCATTAAGAAAACCTCACTGTGATTCTGGTGATTCTGAGTTTTCGTTTTCTGATTCTTTGAAATTGCCACCCGCACTGTGCTGTTCGAAAACTAATCTGTTGCAATACTCATTGTTTTTTGAGCGAGATAGATATCCCAGTAGTCTGTACAAGAGTACCAAACTGCCCAATTTGTCACAGCAAGCGAATTCACAAGCTCATTTTCAGTCGCATACTATGCATCAACGGCAAAAGCCCGATCTATACCATTCTGAATCTGTTCCATATAAATACCATAGTACTTTCTCTCTGCAAGAAATACCCAAATACCTTCAGAATCTCCCTATAGTGCCAGAGTCACTACACAGACTTCTCAGTACGACTACAGCAGAAATCAAATGTCCGGAATACCTGTCCCTGTACATGCCCCTCATGCAAGGTCTAATTCAGCGCGAAAGTCAGCGAATAGACCGTGCCAAACGCGCTACATTCCCGAAATTGAGTTATGAAGCTTACAAATACAACATGTGTGCCCAAGCAGAGCGATTACAGCAGTCATTGGCTGCGGAGGCAGTATCAGGAATGACGCTTCCGCGCACACTATTTTCTTATTTTGACGACCTAGGTGTGGGCAAGGAAGAGTACTATTTAAACGCAGCGTGTCCAATGCCGCCTGGAATAACTGCCAAAACATACAGCTCATATACGGGATTCACTGTACCGTTACCGTTAAGGTTTGAGAGTGGTTGTCGGTCTTTCGGAGAGTATATGCGAGTTTTCTGTAATAGAATAACAGGAGGTGAGATTGGAAAAATAGAGGACGGAACATGCGACGAAGTGGAAGCGTTGCTGAGAGAGAGATGTTCGAGGGCTTTGTTGCACAGCATGGCTATCATGGAAAGAAAACGGGCGACGTATTATTTGAGAGGACCAGAGAAAAATAAAGTGGGTATAAGCTTGAATTGTCAACCCGATTTACAGACACGACTGGTGAAGGAAATAAAAGGAGGGTTTGAGCGACAAATTACAATGTTTGGGTCTGGTAATCATTATGGACGGAAACGGGAGCAAAATAGAGCTGTCGTGATGTTTACTTCTGATAGAAATTACATTTGGCGAAAGCGTGCAGAGTTGATTGCATTTCCGGACGAAATGATAATTGCGGAGGAAAAGGAGGAAGATGGAGAATTATTGAAAGGACTGGTCGATGAAGGTGGGAAACTATCTTGGGATACGTCTGGACCTGAATGCAATGACGACTTTGGCGTGAATGATACGGTCTGTGAGAAATTTGAGGAGTTTGTTCAAAGTACTTTGAATGGAGGAGAATGTGACATTGAGATACCCACAGAGTTTGTGTTGGAGGCAAAAACTGAGAATAACGACGACAATAGGAAAGAGCATACGACGGTGTCAGAAAAATGCGAATTATCAATCGCAAGTAAGGAACTGTCTAGATCAAATTTGAGAAGTTTACGTATGATGTTCTCAGGCACAAGTACAAGACGTGCAAGTGCGTAAATTATGGTATTCAGTATAGTTTTTCATATATCAATTACAGACAACTCTAATAGATTTCCAAAATAGGCAATCGAGGCAACTCGTAATAGGCAAAGACCGATTGGCAACTGTAAAATTAGAATCAGCCAAACCCCGAAAAGGAACCCAGATTCAAAAATAAGGCCCGGTCTCGGTCGCGCACGGACTCAGAACCGGGGCATCTCGGCGGTTCTGTGCGGCTGGAAGTCGTGGTGGCGGACAAGCCGCTGGCGAACGAGACCGGCGGAAATGTTAAATACGCGGAAGGTTCATTTCCCGCGCTGACGCGAAAAATTAACATTAGACAAGGATATAAGAATAGAGGGGTATATATACTGCATCGAAAAGTGGGAAAGAAGAAAGAAATACTACATCTGGGAATTGGTAGAGATTGAAGAGGAAAAATAAGCGATGGGAGTTGGTTTGGAGGATGTTCTTGCGAATGAAATTATTGTAAGAGAATTTACACCCCAAGCAGATGCGCGGTCACTATTTGCACTTGCTGCAACGAACAAAGCAATAAGGTCACTTCTCGCGCGACCTGGTGCAATTCCTGTCTTAGATTTATCGCGCGAAAGGTCGTATAGCATTGAGAAAGTCGTGTTCAATAGTTTCCTGAGCATTAATGAGGGAGGAGGAGTGAGGAAGTTGATACTTGATGGTTGTGCATTAGACGATGACCTTCTTGCTACACTGTTTTTAGATACCAAGTTGCGAGAACTCAGCTTGCGCGAGTCATTTGGATGGTCTGCGGAAGCTCTTGGTGAATTGATTAAAAGATATTTTTTGGACCCATTGCCGGTTTGCGCTGCACCATTGGTTGCAAAAGAGGCTGCGGAAAGAGCTTTACGAGATAGCTTGGAAGCTGATAGAGATGATGCTGAGATGTCGGATGCCTCGGTAGAAGTATCGACAGGGTCGTCGCCGGCTACTGAGTATGATTTTACGACATCATACGAGTCATTTAATGAAACTACAGTGAATAGTATGACTTATGGGGATAACTACAATGACAGTGAAATAATGAGCAAAGTGCAGTGTTGCACACCAATGTGCGCTCGTCGGCCAACAATCCGCACTTTATATCTTCTTGGAGGTCCAACATTTGTCACAAACAAACCTTCAATGATAGCGTCAGAGATTATCAATCTAACCCAAGAGGCAAACATCAAGACAGATTTGATACCTTGCGCTGCAACCGTGCACGCCGGTGACATGCATGGCAAAGTTCTTGTTGAACACTGTGGTCGCCAATGTGCAGAATGTGGATCTGGCGAGGAATTATGTACGCGGTGCGCGTTACTACGATCATGTACCGGGTGCGGAAAAACATGGTGCACGAAATGCGATCCGAGTGCGCTGTGTGCGCGTCTAGATTGCTACGACTGCGGACCCAGATGTGAAGATTGCAGATCGATGAATGTATGTGCGTTTTGCAAGGCAAAGTACTGTCGCGCGCATCAGGAGGGAGCTACTGAGGTTTACTGCGATTGGTGCAGTTCACGAGGGGGCCGGAGTCGTCATTTTTTCTAAGTATGTATGGTTTTTGTTTATGGGATATTGTATTTTATGTAGGTTTGTAGATATTCGGGATAGTTGCAGCGATGACTTGCTTTGGTCATTGGTAAATATGATGTAATTAAGTTATTGAGTAGTGTACATTAGAATAAACGGACGACATGTGTTGTCAAGAACACCTGCCGCACAGCTCACATGTTGGGCCATTATAGAGCGCACTTGGTATTTGCACGATCCACTAATAAATGTCTTTATTATATTACGCATATTTGCTGTCAAACTGCTAATGTTTCCACTTGAAACTCCAGCCGTCCAAACAGGCATCATTTGAGGATTTCTTAAGAACTTCAAATTTTACAAAATTATGTCTTTATGAGATTGAGGATATCTAAGTTCCTGGTGAAGCTGGTCTACTTTTCCACTATAAGCATCTTCATTTTCCCATAATTTAAAAGAGAAACGAGTACTATTCAATCTTTTGAGGATCTTATATTGATGAATGATGAGGAAAATCTCTTCAAGTCGTTGGTAATTATTGTCAAACAGACTGCACTGTTGCAGCGCGTTTGCGCGTGCCATATAATAATGACCCGACATTTCACTCCATGCTAGCTTACCATCTTCTAGATTCAAATCATGTAGATGGTAAATATTCAGTCTGCATTAATGTATTTAGAAAAAACTGCTTTTTTTTCGGTGTTGTTAATGGACAGAAAACCTCAAATTGGGCTGTCTGTTTTCATGTAAACTTATGTATTAGCGTACAGGCTAGAGCGACAGATCACTCATCTCCAAGTAGTTCCATCATCACATATAAATCCAAACATAATAAATATCTTCTTGAAGCAGGAAGTAAAACTCGAAGAAACGCAACGTTAATGGGGAAGACTAGGTGATGACGCAGGGCAAGGGCAAAGAATTCAGGGCAACAGACAAGGCAGGCAAGGGAAGTGAGTTTGATAATAGAGAAGAATATTGACAAGCCCGCAAAAGAAAGAGCATGCAATGGCGAACGAGGTGACGCGAACAGTGAAGATCACGACGACTAGTGAAGTTCTAGCAGACTTGGAGCCCGCAGCTGAGGGATTTCCTATGCGGAAATGGTCTGTTCGATTATGTCTGTTAGACAGCGAGAGCGGTGCAGAAGTTCCAGCGACAGTGTTTGATAAAGTGACGTACAGATTACATCCTACGTTCAACAATCCGAATCGTACGCTAAAGAAGCCGCCATTTTTGATTGAGGAGCAGGGATGGGGAGAGTTTGATATGTCTGTGGTGCTGCATATGGCGGATCGTGGAGGAGAGCATATTGTGGTTCACGACCTTAATTTTCTGGAACCCACATATGACGTTCTTCACGAGCTTACGTTTCCTACAAATCGACCTGGTCTGGCAAAGCTTTTAGCAGAGTCCGGACCGGTGCCTGAGCCGTTGAGCACAGGTGCTTCGGCGGGAGCGGTGGCGAGTGCAGGGGCAGCTGGAGGAGCTGGTACAGTTGATGATCAAAAGAAACGCAGACATGATGGTCATGAACAACCGAAAAAACGATCAAAGAACGCATCTGGGTCTGCGGTAGATATGGACAGACTTGCAGAGGCGCTGGAAAAACTTGGTGAAGATGATTTACTCCAAGTAGTTCAAATGGTGACCGAGAACCGGACACCAGAGATGTACATCAAAAACGACGTTGAGGGTGAGTTTTTTTTATATTAATGATTTATTGTGTCGGATTGATGCTAACAAGTGTTATAGAGGGAGAATTTCATCTCGACTTGTATACAATGCCAGATTCTTTAGTCAAGATGTTATGGGATTTTTGTAAAAAACGGTCAGATATGTAACAGTTGGATTCGGTTTAATGCTATGTATTGTATTTGAGTTGTTTGTTAAGTTTTTAATGTATTGTGTTTGTATATCATGTGTTTTGATCACTGTATTCGTAGGAGTTTAATTTTCTAAAACGAGTAGATTTGCGTCAGCTGCGTTTAAGCCGAGCAAAGGAATGGTTTATATTGTTCTTATGTTCAGATTGAAAAGAAGCGAAGTAGAATAGTTTTGGCTCTCGAGTAAATAAGCCCAAATGGAGACGCGTCGCGTCGATCTAAACACAGGGTCAGGGCCTGGACTTACCTCCTTCCTCCTTTCTTGACCGCCACGTACACTGCGCTCCAGCCCTTGATCTGCAGATCACGTTCGTTACAAAAGATCGATTACATTCCGATAAAATCACAAAAAAGATGGAAGATGCGAGCGAAGGAGATACCTCGACGCGCGTTAACAGCGGGAGACGAGGAGGAGGAGGTGGTGGTGGTGGTGGTGGAGTAAGTGGGATGAATGCCGGCGCCAGCATGAACGCGATGAAAGTCGAAACAGAGACGGTGCCGACGCAAACAGGCTCGCTTCGCGGCACGGCGGGCGTGGTGGGATTAGCGCCGATTGCGGGAGGCGGCGGCGGTAGCACAAACCACGCTCCGCCAAACAGCGGTGCGCCGAACATGAATATAAATAGCGGCGGCGGCGGCACCCTCACCGCGTCCAACATCGCGGCTCTGAACAGCTCAGGCGCGAACTTGACGGTGCCGGGCTCCTCTCGCACAGGCACAGCCCGGTCGTCGAAAAAGAAGCACAGACCGCGAATTCCGCCTGTTTCGGCCGGATCGTCGCGCGCAGACATCTTCGCAGCCCGAGTCGCGTCTGCGGTCGACGATCACGACTCTGACGACTCGGACGAGACCTTTGTGTACGACGGCTCGGCCGTGTTTGCGCTGCCGAACCCGCCTGCGTCGCCGCGCGTCTTTGCTGCTGCTCGCGGCCCGGCCGTCTCTGTGTCTTCGGCGTCGGCGTCGGCGCTTGGCATCGACAGCGCGTCGCATCTTTTGTACGACAGCCACGACGAGGGCGCAGACACTGACGCAGACGTGCGTGACAGGTACAGCAGCAGCGCAAACGACGACGACCTCAGCGACCCGGAAAGCCAACTGCTGCGGCGGCATAACCACCATAACCATCACCACCATCACCATCACAACCGCAGTCGCAATCGCCATCAGCGGCGCGCTGTTCGCAGATCTGTTCTCACGACCTGCTCTATTATATTTGCCCTGGTTGTCGGGTTCTCTTTAGGTGTTATTTATGTTACCAGCTGACGTCCTCTCGCGCCATATCACACTTCTTCTCACTTTATGACTTACTAGATGGCGTTAGGTGTTGCATGGTTTTCTTCATAGATTTTACTATTTTTAATTTTTGATTTCTCTTTTGGTGCATCTTCGTGATATTTGTGAGACCCTTGTTATGAAATTGCTTTTCCACTGCTCGATAGAAATAGACTAAAAGTTCTCTATACTGCTCATTGAGGTATTTATTTACCATTACTACATAATACCTTTCAGACTCAGAAATACCCACAGCTACTTTTTATCAAACTTTAAAGAGTTGAAGACATTATAATACTCAAAAACGTTGTATAAATCTGCTTCAAGTGTCTTTCTGATTCTGAGACTAGGGATTACTTACATGGTATTAAGATTGTTCGCTTCACAAGCCACAGATGGCATTGTCAGTGTTGACAGCAATAGCCGAAGTATGGCAATCAACTCACTGCTCATGACTGAAAAAAAGTAACTTAAATCGATGAAGTGTTTAAGAAATACCATCGGTGCCATCAATGGCTGGTGTAGGTTGTATACGATCATCAACTAACGTGTCAGGAACATGGAGCTGGCAGTTCTCAGTGGAGCCCCTCCACCTCCGCTGAACAGTGAGTTTAGTATCACAATTATTAGTTTCAGCTTCGAAGTAAGATGGCATGGCTTCGAGAGCGAGGATCTTAACCTCCGACTCAAACAAGTCACTTTCCACTTGAGCAACCATTCAAATTAATGTCTTGAGTTGATGCACAGTCAAAATTGTTTCCCACTGCTAATCAACTTATATAGTCAGCTCCCATCTCCTTGTTAATCAATAGCCACAAAAGACTTGCTTTGAAAGTAACATGGTCTTTGTGGTTTTGTTCAACATAGTGAAAATGGATATCAACAAATTCACCAAGCGTTAATCTCGAATAGATACTGTTCTCAAGGAGCCATCTCCAATAACACTTTGCCCCTGCAAATTTCCAACAAAAAAGAACTCTGCATTTAATTCTGCATTAATAAAGCATTTCTGTCTGTATTGGGCAACTAAACTTTGCAAAGTTGTCAAACAATGAGAACATTTGTTTAAAAGCGCAAATGCACATGAGGAGAACATTTGGCAGGACTTTAAATTCTATAAACTCAAATTATCCTGCGGCTTAAAACCTGAACCCGATGTCAGTCTGAAGTTTGTGCGAACATCGCTTCAAACAAAAATATTCCTTCGCCGCACCAACATGTACCCATGAATCACCCCAGACTAGTACCCTATCGCGATCGTTCCGAGCTTGCGGGACTTTATGAATTATTTTATTC
The DNA here is from genome assembly GCA_030571435.1 of Myxozyma mucilagina. Classification (NCBI taxonomy): domain Eukaryota; kingdom Fungi; phylum Ascomycota; class Lipomycetes; order Lipomycetales; family Lipomycetaceae; genus Myxozyma; species Myxozyma mucilagina. The sequence goes on from JAJLXV010000036.1 coordinate 81,067, forward strand.
TAATGACGAGCAGAAATCTGTAGACTCTTGTCGTCTCGAGGCTATTTCTCTTGTATGTTTGTCTTTTTTTCCGGCTTCTTTATTTCACATATTAATTCAATAGGCCAAAGCATACGCGATAAAAGGCCCCTTACCATATGCAATTGAAGCAACAGCATTACTAACATCATGTACTCTTCTTCAAGCGTCAAGTCTTGACTCTTATGCTAAACGATTAGCATACGCCTCTGCTATAATTCGTTTCGTAAATGGCTTTCTTGACGCTCAACAAACAGGTGTCTACGCACTTCCATTATCCGCACTCGCGAGCAAACTGAACATGCCAACTGCGTTTGTTGAACTACGACATGCGTGTACTCATGAGTCACTCCCCGGACTAGGAGAACTTGAACGAGCGGTGTTTGAAGCTAAAGAATGGGTTAAAGAACGGTATTGGATACCAGAATTGGCTAGATTAGAAGCTGTTGAGGAAAGTGGTGTTGACGTGATACTTAAATTGCTAAACCAGTTTGCGGAGCTTTGTGAGGTTGATGAGGATGATGATGATATTGATGATGATGATTTCGAAATGAAGAAAACGTCTTTTGGAAAGCCACTTTTTTCAAGAAAGAATACCTCAACAGAAGCAAAACAATACTATAAAATACTTGATTCATTAGTACATCAATACTCACTCGACCTAGAATCATTCACAAAATGCGCGATTGATTATATTTTCAATCACTATCAACCCGCTGCACAAAAATCTCAAAAAAGAAAACGGAAACGAAAGCAAGAAAAACAATTGCCCTCGTCTCTTGCAAGCATAAGTTTTTTCGCGCCGTTGATACAACTTTTTCCTGCGTCTCTCTTAATTTCATTTATTTCTTTTTGTCTTTCTGTTATGTTGAAGCATCAACCTATTACCTCAAAACCGTTAGAGTCAACGAAAAACGAAGAGAATGATATCATCCTTTTATCCTCTACACCTTCGGAACCAATTCAATTTTTACACGCAAATCGTTGGATAACACATATCCTAACCACAACCTCATCTTCACAAACAAATTCCACAAAACCAAAGATTTCATTCTCACATATAAAATCTTTAATATCCGAGAAATCTCCGCCGAAAGCTATCTTTCTTCCAATTCTACAACTGGCGAGAAAAAAATGTCGAGCCGGATCTGATGATAATGAGGAAGATGCGAGGTTTTGTGAGGTTTATAAAGAGCAAGTTGAGATTTTTGATGGGATGGGAGATGTTGGAATGAGTTCAAGGACAAATGCAGGTGACTATGATTTTAAACGGGATGAGAAGATTATAGTTATAAACGACGAAAGCGAACGAGATCAAACAAGTACAAAATCAGACAGTGGTTTAGAAACTCAAGGGAAAGAGGATGGTGATAGTAATGTTGAAGGAGATGACGAAGTGGTTCCATGGACTTTATACAAAGGTTTCTGGGAAGCAAAGCCAATTGGTGTTTTATAGAAATAAATGTATCATACGTACTGAATAACCGCGCTTGCTCAGATATTCATTATAATCTAATTATCGATGCACCCATACAGCACAACTTATCACAGAGCATGCATAATAGCGAAAAATAAAAGTAATTAAATCCAACATAAACAAATAAATACATTCCTGTACCTCATTAATTCTTGTTTCTTCTAATCTTTATATACAGCAACCCCAAGAATCCCAAGATTACTACATTCCCATTTGCATCTTCAAGCCTGTGTACTTCTTCACATCCTTGTTTTTCATTTCTGGACTCTATACATTCATCTCGAATCAGATCAATCAAGCAACTTGCTTAATCTTACACGTCCAACCAGCAGAAGTTTTATCCAACAAAGGCAACGACGCACCCAAACACCAACCCAACTCATTTCCTTTCAATTTCTTTGCAATCTTAACTTCTCTATCAAGAGGAATATCGTATCCAGCATGTAAAATAGCAACCATAAAGTTCAAATCAAGACACCATTCCGGTCTGTCGTCAAGTTCAGCTAATGCACCTGGGATAGAGGAAAATGCGTCCCAAGAGGCCTTTCCTTGACAAACGCGGGAAGTCAGATCGCGAAGCTCAGCGAGGGAGAAACTGTGTGGCATACCGAGGGGATATGTGCGATCGTAAAAGTAGGAGAAAATGTAAATGTCCTCCTTGGAGAAAGTGCGTGAAAGAGATGGCTGATGGACACCGTTGAAAGAGCAAGGTGGTACGGAGCATTCAGCGTCTTTTTGAAGAATTTGCTCAGTGAGGTATCGGCATTGAGAAGCAGATGGGGAGGAAGGACCGGTCATGTTGACCTTGACAGGAGCTCCATTAATTTCAACTTCAACAGGTCGCACCATTCCAGGAGGAAGACAAGGGTTGACAACTTTCTTGGGAAGAACACCGTTGTTCTCTTTCAAAGCCGTAGCGGCTACGGCAGCGTGGACTTTCTTACGAGCTTCCATAAGACCGTAACCGAGATGAGAGTGTTGGTAAAGTGTGAAATGTCTTCCGCCAAAGTCCAAGTCATATTTATGATCACCAGTGGTCATTTGCTCGGGGATACCAGCTGCAGAGATAGGGAAAGAAGGCTCGAAAACAATCTGAGTAGATCCACCACCCAGATCAAAGACAGCAGCAGTGGGGAGGTCTTCCTTGGAGCCAATGTTTCCAAGAAGATAGTTTGTAGTGATCCAAGCATAGACACCCTCGTCTTTACCGTCCATGATGGAAATACCATCACCGGGAACGACAGGGAAGGGGTAGTCCTTCTCCAAATGAGTTCGAACAGCCTCAAGGATAGTCTGGCTGCGTTCAGGTCCAAGTAAACGAAGACCGGCAGTAGCCTTGACAGCAACAGGAGTGCATGACTTGAGATTGTCAGGAACTTCCTTCATGGCAACAGCGAGCAGAGGATCAAGCGATTTAGCAGCCTCTTCGGGCGCATCAGGGTATGAAGACAGACCAGGCTGAGTCATTTCAAAAACCTCACGCACAAGACCAGGAGGCGAAGTGCACATGCTGAACTCATAAACATGGATACGCGAACCAGTCGAACCGGCATCGATCATGAGCGCGTACTCTGATTTTGTGCAAACCGAAGAAGCGACACCAGATGCGGCGACTGAACCCTGCGCTGGACGCACAAAGCGCGTCACTTGTGCTGGTTTAAACATTAAAATGAAAATGGTAAGAGTCAAAACAGAAAAAAGAAGCACTTTAGCCAATCGAGACCGCAGAGCCTGGGCTACACTGACGCTGCCTTTATACCGCTCAGGACCCTTCTCGAGCAGTCCAGAGCCAGCATATCCTGAACCATTCTGATTGTCGTCCGCCATTGGTGATTCGCCAGTTCTAAATGACAGAAAGGAGAAAATGGTAGGACGGCGACGGAAGCCTTGATGTTCGTCCGCAGAAGATGAAGGCGGAGGAAACGACATTGAGGTAGTGCGCGCTTCTTTGCCCAGTTTTGCGATTGTTCACGAAGCGATTAAAGAGGACGGGAAGTGGGCAATTAAAATGAACAGAAATGAATAATCAAGAAATCAATACAACTTTTACGACAAAAGAAAAAAAAAGAATGCCGCTGGACTTCAAAAGAAAGGCAAACAAGAAACAAGAAACAACGTTTAAAAAGTCTCAGGCTGCCTCTAAAAAGCCGCACGGCTGCACAACTCAGCTTTGGGCTCGCCCATTGACATCTCTTATCGCCGGAAACCTCTTCCTTTGATTATCTTTTCAGTTTATGGGTTCCTTTAACGTAGTTTTTTGTCGATAGATTAATCTGAAGTGATGATGTATGAGATTTTACTTGGTGTCTCTTTGTCGGCATATTCGGGGTGATAGCGCTGTTTGTCCATCTAAATCTTGATCATCACTCATAACCTTAACTATCAGAGACAAGGACCGACGCTAGAAATCATGCATCCATGCTCAATTGCTTATGTATTTGGTAGTATAACTGTGCATAACGGAAATAATGCATTTATTCTATTTGTTGCTCTTTAATATAGACAGAATGTGTTTAACGGGTGCACAACCTACCTATTACTTGCCTCCATTGACTCTCAATCAACAACCCAATCCACTCCCTTGGTCAGATCGCCACCATACTAAAACAGCTTTCGACATCGTGAGCCCAATTTTAGTAGATTATAAAGCCCTGAAAAACCAGAAAAATAAGAATAGTTTATATTTTAATATCTTTAAATTCCAACGAAACGAAAAGCTTGTTAAGCCGATTTTTCTCACTATGACGGGTCCTATGGATAGGTCTGAGCCTGGCTCTTGGATTTTACATCTAAACACGTCGCGGCCTACGTCGAATAGAACAATTCTTACTGTACAGATATTGCAAGCTGCCTTATTTCCAAAGCTACTTTACACTTAATTTATTTCTAATTTGAAAAGAATTTATGATCACACCTTTAACAGAGAAGCAATATCCGTTCTTCTAAATAGCAACGCACTTGTGTTGTGGAAATTCATAGAAGGACTCATACTTGTTCACATATAACTTAAAAAGTATTCAGAAAAATGTCTGTAAATTAGAAACCTTCTTTAATTTGGGTACTCAACCGATATACACATTCAATTCTTGGTAGATCATATAATTCATCACTTCTTTCAAATATATTAGCTCTAAGCATTTCACTGAGCACGGCTACACAAAACCCTTACTCTCAAAAGTCACGCGGCAAACGCAAATTACTACGCGCGCGCGTCGACGCGTCAACACGTCTACGCCACGCCACGACACGTCTCCGATCAAAAAAAAAACCAAACAACCCACCATCGACCCACAATGTCCGTTCCACTATCAACTGGCAAACTGCGACAAGTAATGCGCACGCGCGCAACTGATTTATGTCCACTTACAGTTCAAGTATTACAGCAGAAGCCAATCGGCGGTGAAAATGGAACGCCTAAACGATTGAGACTTGTCATTTCCGATGGAGAGAATTATTTGCAGGTCATGTTGCAGACTGCTCTTACGGATAAAACAATTCAACTTGGTGTTGATCGCGGTCATATTATCTTGATTAAGGATTATCTTGTTAGCACAGTGTCTGCAAAGCAGAAAACGTGAGTATTTGAACAATTTTTCATTAAATTTATGCCATTACTAACTTGTATAGGCTTATGATTGTCAGCGATTATGACTTTCTTTCGCAATATGGAGCTTGTGAGAAACTTGGAAATCCTGTTGTCATGCCTTCTGAGTTTATTGAGGGCACTACTTCACATGATCAGCCAACTACCAATACCTCTTTCTACGGCGAAACACGTCCCGCAGCACCAACCTCTGCTCCACAGCCGCCAGCTAAACCAGTCTCTTCTACTACAGCAAACTCTCGGCCAGTGAATACTATTGATGAACTTTCTCCGTACCAAAATAAGTGGACTATTAAAGCACGTGTGACTTCCAAGTCTGCTATTCGTGAATATCACAACGCTCGTGGATCCGGTAAACTTTTCAATGTCAATTTCCTTGATTCGACAAGTGAAATCCGCGCCACGGGATTCAACAAAGCCGTTGACAACTTTTACGATCTTTTAGTTGAAGGTCAAGTTTACTATATTTCAGGATGCCGAGTGACAATTGCAAAGAAGCAATTTTCAAATTTAGCAAACGAGTATGAACTTATGTTTGAAGATTCTTCAGTTGTGGAACTTGCTGAAGACCAAGTTGGTGCACCGATTCCTCAATTACGATTTAACTTTGTCGAATCACTTGGAAAAATATCTGCAGTTGATAAAGATGCAATTGTCGACGTTGTCGGCGTTGTCAATGATGTTCGTGAAGCACAGCAAATCGTTGCAAAAGCCACTGGTCGTCCATTTGATAAGCGTGATGTCGTTATCGTTGATCAAAGTAACCATTCAATTGTTTTGACCGCATGGGGTCAAAACGCTGTTGAATTCCCGGCTAAAGTTGGTGATGTTATTGCTGCTAAAGGAGCTAAAGTTGGTGATTTTAACGGCCGTTCATTATCACTTTTACAAAGCTCTTCGTTAGCTGTTAATCCTGATATTCCTGAATCTCATCGTTTACAAGGATGGTATCAGTCAGGAGGCCGGTCTTCAGACTTCCAGTCAATGCAATCTGCCAACGGAGCAAATCTAGGACGTCCTGAAAATCTGAAAACAATGCTTCAAGTTAAAGACGAACAACTTGGATTTAACGATGCACCTGATTACTTTACTGTCAAGGGTACTATTTCCAACTTTGCAACTGACACATTCGCATACCCTGCTTGTCCCAAAGAAGGTTGCAACAAGAAAGTTATAGACGAAGGTGGTTCATGGCGCTGTGAAAAATGCAATGCTAGCTATCCTGCTCCTGAATACCGTTACGTACTCCGTTTCAACGTCTCAGATTACACTGGCCAACTATGGCTCAGTTGCTTCGACGACGTCGGTCGCATCGTAATGGGTGTCCCAGCTGGCACACTTCACGAGATGCGCGACTCCGATTCAACGCAGTTCACCCGCCACATTGAGAAATGCTGCGCGCAAATGTACGTTTTCAGAGTGAGAAGTAAAGCTGATGTTTACAACGGAACTACAAGAGCAAGACATTCTGCTATGTCGGCTACACCGTTTGATTTTGAAAAGGAATCAGCTGAGTTGCTTAAGGAGATTAATACTTGGGAATTGTAGTTTTAGTACTTTATCTATTTTTGCTTGGTAGTTTTTTTGTTTAGTGTAATGGCTGTATTGAATATTGACTAGGAAATCTTTATAAGCAAGGGTTATATAAGTTCATTTGCTGTTTCGTAGATAAATGATCGGCGATGGAGATGATCATCGAACGCGTAGACGCTGGCAATTGATTACAATTCAAATTTGGTAGCTCAACAGAAGCTAGCAAAGCATCATGACAGAATGGAAAATTCCAGAATCAAATGCAGTACGATTACCGGCTTTGTCGGTAGCAAGAGCAATGATGGCAATAAGAAGTTTCATCTGTCACAGCTTCTTATTGTTGGCTTGCTGACCAGTGGACAGAAGACCGAAATAGTAACCGAGACTTGTGTAGATTTGGCATCATCTGTTAGGGTAGCTCTAGCTACGCAGCCTTTCCGCCGCTCCATCTTAGGTTTCACTCTCTGTGGCTCTCACATGAGAGTATGGGAGTTTGATAGACTTGGGGGAATTTCTTCTGCTGCATTCAACATCAATAAACACAATGGCGCAGTGCTACTTGTGAAAACGGTGCTTGGCTTCCTGTTTCTGGATGATGAAGGATTAGGATTTGATTCTACTGTCAAGACATTTAATCACAAGAAGTGTATTGAGATTGACCATGATGGTGAAACACAGCGATTTATTCTTGATAGCACATCAGGGCGCGTGCCTTGTATGTCGAATCAACACTTATTGGAAGGCTTATATGGATGGAGATCCTGATACGCCCTTTTTGATCAAGGATGCATGGGAAACTGAGGAGCACAGCAAAGAGGGTGTGTTCTTTCGGTATGCAGCAAGCAATGATGCAATAAATATTGCACAATACCATCACCATGAAACTGTCCTATTTCATTCTGCAGATGACGATGTCACAAACAATGTCAGAAGGGGTTTGAATCTCACAGATTTTGAAGAACATCTAATAATAAATCTAGGACAGTCCAGCATCTCTGATCGGCTAAGTAGTAATGGTACAGATAGCTCACTTAGTAACATTAATGATCATGTTCCGTTAAAAAAGCGATTGCGTTCCTCGTCTGAAGAAATTACCTATGTCAGGCCATTACCTAACCGAGTGCACCAGCGTATAATTTTTCGTAATTAAGGAATTCCGATTGAGAGAGCAACCTACCAAGAAGCCTTAATTGCTGCAATCAGAGACTGTGTCAAAGGACACAAATCACTATATGATGCTGGCATCCTTCATGGCGATATTTCAGTTGACAATTTAATGTTTGATGAAAATCATGACGAATCCTCCAGGTGGGGCTTTTTAGTTGGTCTGCCCTCTGCTTCTAAATGCTCTGATAATCGTGTTACGACAAGAAGCGGTAATAAAATAAATCATGGGAAAGTAAACGGCAAAACTGGCACCAAGCCGTTTATGTCAATCGGAGTATTGAAAGGAGAAACCCACTCTTTCATCGATGATCTAGAGTCCTTTTTTTGGATACTTTTGTGGATATGTGTGAATTTCAAAGGGCCAGGTCAGAAAATTACTCCAACCGCACTCAGTAACTGGAATGATGAGACAGATCATGATTTAGCTGAAATAAAAAGTGAGATAATTTTTCATGAAGGGAATTTTATGAATTGGGCTAAAGATAATTTTTCGTTTTTCTACTCTCGTTTAGCTCGAACTGTAAATAAATGAAGGAGAATGGTTTTTCCAAATGGTGCCAGATGGGAAAAAGAAGATCTTGAACTGTATTTGTAAATAATCATCGGAGATCTCTTTTAGGGTAGGCATGATGATTAGGGTAAATGATAGAAGCTTATGTAATATTTTAAAATATCTTAAAACCGATACCTGTTAAGCAGGCATTCCACTTCCTTTATATATCCTTCAAGATAGTGTCATAGCTCAAACTAAGTTTCACTTCTTTCTTATTACAAATTCATAGTCCATAGTCTCATGTGACTTTTGCATCACTTCTGACTTGTAACTTTATATTTGCTTTCCACAAACTTTAACAAGATTCTTCAACAGTTATTCATCTATGATATCAACTCTTGATGAAGCTTCAGAGAAATAAAATCCACAGGAATAGTATGATAGCTTTGCGCTCGTTTGAATTAAATACAGAGAGCATATTTTTATCACTGAGGTGGTCGGAGATGATGAATAGTGGATGTACAATTTATAGCTTCGAATGTAGAAATGGAACACATTTCTGCTCTCAATCAAAAAAAATTGGTTTCAGGAAAAACAAAATGAGAAAACGGCTAATCGTTGTGTGATTTTGTTGGGTCTAAACTACTGAGGGGAGGAGATCTAGTCATTGCTATGATCATTTGTCTCATCTCATCTCTTCTGTTTGTCCTCTGTCTTAAGTGATTATACTTATCTTTCTTTTATTAGAAGTACAAATTCGTAGCATTTCAAAAATATTGACTACATTTCTTGTGTATGTATTTGTTTTGAAATATGTCACTAAACATTTCAATTTTTGAAAAGACGCCGGAACTGATGAAGTCTATGGGCTCATTACACAATAACCGTTAATAAACTCGATCAAAATGGTAAAACCTTTTTTTTCCCCCGAAAATAAAAATCGGACACATAGCATTCTGGGCTTACTTTCTGCACATCATCAACCCTTTTAACGCTTCTTATTGAGAAAATAAGGTGTTACTCCCTCATCTCTTCATGAAATTGCGAATCAATTATAAGTGATTAAAAAAAAGTTGTAGAAAAGTTTCATCCGATTTAATTTCGTGAGGCTCACTTCGCCACCAGACAACTCTTAACGCCCCATGTGGATTTGAAAGACATTTTGAAAGTTAATGATGGCGGCGAAATCCTGTCCAGTTCAGAATCCGGCTCTTCAGTTGCCTGTTCTGCCTCTTCATCATTTACGCTTTCACCACAGTCAAGTCCACTGCCATCAACAAAAACCATGAGGAACGAGAAGATATACTCTGAGAGACTTCATGATCCTGCAGAATATTTTCCGCCTAAGATTTTCACTGAAATTTTAATGTACATACCATTCCCGGTTTTTAGTCTTTTCTGGAGGTCTCTCACTTATGGAAAAGTAAGGTGTCGCACTACTTTGAGACAAACACAGCAGCCTATAGCTACCTTGACTTCACGACCACTATAACATCAAAGGGGTTAATAGACTGTGCGCCTACAGAACTCACCTCCTTGTCTCTTTCGCGTCTCAGAAATCGAAGGGAAATGTTCACACAATCCTTCTTCCTAGAAATTGGTCGTCGGATCATTACCACGAATTGTGGCGGACAATGATCACATATACTCGACCTCCTGACGGAATCGAGCAAGTGTCTTTCGGTTGTCTGATCTACAAGTGCTTTCTCCGATTGTTTGCGCACACACAGTATTCCAAAGTTGGTCAATGCGGATTAATCATATATAATCCTTAGTTCATTTTAATCTTGATGTGATTGGGGCTGAATATAACCCTGTATGAATAAGGCATAAGCTAATTCACTCTCAATAATCCCTCTAGTTTTGCTGATAGTGGCCTCCATACAGTCTAGAACAGTTGCTTTATTTACCGGCTCTTACGTCACATTTTTGTATTTCATGATCACATCATTCATTCCATCACAAATTTCAATTCTTCAGATGTCTCAATTCTTGATTCTCTTTTTATATGTGACGGTATGAACTGCTGTGATACTTCTGCAATGGGCCGCACTTCTGTATGCTGTATGACTCTTTCTAGAAATCAAACGAAAGCCATACCCCGTTCTTTTTCTGTTTTAATCGAGTATGCAGCAGTATAGAATACTGTTTTTAGGACAGCATTATTGATTTGTTTGTTACTTTGTTGTGTGCTTAAATTTTACTTGAAAACTTTAGCTTTGATATATTGAAGTTCTCAAGTAAACTGGCATTTGAACAAGAAAACCTTAGAGACAACTCATACGACTTGCTCTTGATATACACTCGTTAAGGATGGTTTGCTGCTGAATCAAGGTCAATCAATAAAGCATACCTTCAAGATCAATCGTGATTTTTATTGAATATGGTGTTAGTTATATGTCTTTTTCTTAATTGACGGCTTCGTTTGCATTTGAATTTTCAAGTCATGTTAGGTATACAGTATTGAGCTCGCGAGCTCTTGTTATATTCAAGCCTTTGTATAGAGTTGTTAGATCATTATTAATTTTGTACTGTTTCATTGGCAGTAACTCTGGGCAAATTTTTCTACTTCCTTACCGGCTACCGCTAAAGCAAGGAATAGGACTTACCATTCAAACATCTATGCAAGAAGAAAAGCTTCAAGTACAATTATGTAGTGAGTAGCGATACAAGAAGGAAAATTTATAAATTTGACTATTAATAAAAGGATACAGAATCATCAGTTAGTACAGTGTAGGCGAAACCATTTGCAGCAGAATTTGCCGCTTTGGTTACCGAATACTGTCTCAGCCAATTCCTGAATATCTGGAATATCAGCGAGAAATTGGTCATAAAAATCGGGGACATCAACATAAAGGTGTAAAAGCTCTAAATTAAGAAGCGGCTTCATATCCCGGTGAACCGGAAGCATTATAGACAGTACCCGTGTGTCGCGTCAATGGACTTTGCATTCCAGACCCTGCTGCTCGTAAAAAGTTCTCACCAGTGAGCACATTATAAAACTGTTTCCAAATCCTAAAACTATCCAGCTCACTACAAACGGCCGTTTTCACGAGTAATTTCAAGTTCTTAGAATCAAAAGTCTTGGGGTCCAATTGTAATATATGAGTGAATGCGCGGGCGTACCCATTGTCATTGCCAAGTGACAATGAAGTATTGTATAAAGTCAAGACAGAATCGAGTGTTGTAAGTAATAGTTTTGAAATATTTATCAAGTCTAAATAACAATCAGAAACTAGCCGGTAAGAGTTTATTGTCCTTACCTTCTATGTTCAACTTATCCACTGAAGTTTCTACCTCAAGGACATTGTATCGCTCACAATATGATTTAAAAATCAATTTGATTGGTAAAAAAAAGTTTCAAGTGAAATTTGGGCAATCTCGCGTAGCCGATCCTCATCAGCCATATAAGACCTTGTGAAGTCTTGATGGCAGTTTGATCAGTGGACAAGCAAGGACTCAAGAAAAAACTAAAAAGCTTGTATTGTTTACTATCTTGCGGCTAAGGGTTAAGCAGCTCACAGACCAGGATCTAAAAGTTTAAATCTCGCCGCCAAAGTTTTGTTCTCGTGGCTCGTTTTTGTTTTGCTCTGTTGCTTTTTCTTCTTTGTCTTTCTAGTTGTTTTCATTCTGTCGTATACTTCGTGCTCTAAATGGTTTTTAAGTTGTTTTACTCTGTCCCGTACTTCCTGCTAACGGGCGTCGCTCTATAGAGTAGAAACCAACTAGATGAAATTGTGCAGAGAGACACAAGTTTCACACCAATCGTAAAACTCTTATGCGCTCCTCTGCTTCTGTTTGCCTCCTGTCGTACCTCTTTTGTGAATCTCAATCAGTTGTTTTTGTTTTTGAGGCATTTTAACTACATATAGTATTTTTATTCAGGTTTATATCATTCGAAACTGACAGTTTTAATTTAGTAGAGGTTTGACGCAACCAAGAATTGACAGTTGGCCCTATCTCACTATTCCATTTTTTCGATTCAAACGTGGCTAAGAATGTCCAAATTCACACTGCATTTTATATAGATAGAGGACATCTCTCTTTCCTTCGAATTATAATGCACATCAACAGCTTTACAATAATTGGCGAGTGTACGTCAATAGGGTTTTCTTTTTTTTGTTTTTCACTGTTGCAGATCTAGCTTCTTATATAATTTAGCGAATTAGTTTTGTATAGATTCAGCCGTATCAAAATTATAGAAAGTTAGGCTTATTATATCAAAAATTTGGCATTCTGAAAAGTTTGCATGTTCAATATAATCGACAGCCATGAAAATATGTTACGTTCTTGGTCGTTTCCTCTTTTACATAGTAGTAGGGTTTTATTGATTACGTCAGCAACTCGAAAGTTGCAGTCTTTAGAGCCTTAATTTAACAGGCCCACCACTTTTCAGATCTTATCTACATGAATCTCAAATATACATGATAGTATGTTTACAAAGTAATGAGTAGAATAATAACCGGTTAACCTCTGACTTTATTTTCTGCCTAAATTAGAAAGCCAAATAAATGCAACTCAAAAAAAAGAGCCGAAAACTATGAATGAATAAAATGAATGAACGAAAACAATTTTAACAAAAAAAACCACATTGTATTTATCTAAAACAACCCACAATATTCTCGCCTACAGATCAGCACGAGTGATATCAGGCCCGCTGTATGGCTTATCTTGCAAAAGAGTCTTTCTTCCGGAGAAAGGTTCACAAGTCTTACGACCCGACTCCGGACCAGCTTTAGGAACGACGCCGCTTTGGATTGATTTTAAAATCTCGACAACGCCGTCAGCGGTTAAATCTTCGTAGAAATCGTCGTTAATGGCAATCATGGGCGCGTTAACGCAAGCTCCTAGACACTCAACTTCGGAAATAGTGAAAAGCTTGTCCTTTGTAGTTTCACCTGGTCCGATACCGAGGTAAGAAGTAATCGCGTGCATGATTGAGTCCGAGTTGCAAAGCTGGCAAGGAGTAGTGGTGCAGACTTGCAAGTGGTATTTTCCCATTGGCGTGCGGTTGTACATTGTGTAGAAAGTAGCAACTTCGTAAACACGCATTGGTGGCATATTGAGCATTTTAGCGACGTAGTTCATGACTGAGATCGAAGTAAATCCGAGTTGACGCTGTCCGAGATCTAACAGAGGCATGACTGCACCCTTTTTGTACTGAGCTGGGTACTTTGCTATTATACTCTTTGCGGTCTCCTTGTTCTCTTCGGTGAACTCGAATGGGATTGACGGGTTGTTTTCGGGTGTGTTTCGGTGCTAATTCGTTAATTACCCATTCAGTTATTTTTTCAATTATTATATGGAGAGAAAAGACATACAACAGCGAGAGCATGCGACGAACGCACACTTCCAAATCGAACCGCTGGACTCCGCGCTCCACCAATCAACCGACGAGCAAGAAAAGACATCTTTCTATAATAATAAAATTAACAAGTCTTCTTCTATTTGAAATAGAAAAGCAGTATATGTCGAGTAGGAAACGTACAAAATTATGTGTGTGTTGTGTGCCTTCAAACGCGAACTTCCTCTCTCTCGTCGTCGGCTCCGGGCTTCCAGCTCCAAAGCCGCAATCATCCTCATGCTTATTGGCCAGTCAGCATTCTAACATATTACTACCTTGTGGCATAAATGCAACATTGCTATGGTGTAGGGTTGGGGTAACATGTGGAGAAGTCTGAGCAAAAATAATCCGTACTGCTCTCTTTCTATAGGCTGTAATCGCAGCTGGTATTGAGGGTTTTAGGGTATCTACATAGGATACGTGCCAGTGAGCGCCGCTTCGAATGTGACGCGTTTTTCCTACCTTTCTAGCCCTGTAAACTGCCACGCATAGACGATAGCACCTTATTGTATGGAAGCGGCATGAAGTTGGTTTTTGCAGCTTTGCACGAAACCTCGGATTTAAGCTCACGGGCTGCTGCTATGAAACATGTCTCACCGAACCTTGTGCCGTCGTGTCTGCGGCACTCCTTCGAGACACGATGATGTACCCATTTCAGGAAGACTCAATAGGTCTAGCTGAGAAATTGTTTAAAAAAATGAGTTGCTTACTGGGCCTTCAACTCAAATATGGGCATATTTTTCAATGCTATATGGATATCATAATTGCTAAATGGCTATATCGATATGCGATATATTTTTATATCGATATAGCCATTTAAGGATTTTTTAAATAGGGTATTAGGGTTATTAACAATAGGGTTATTTTTATCAAGGAAAAACGATTGAACTCCAGTTTGACAATAATTAAAGTTCTCAATTTTATGAGGGTAAGGGTTGAAAGAAGTTATATAGATATCACTATAGCAATATAACTGGGTTGCCATAGGAGGTGGCAGAGGTCTTTAATAGCTACCCGAGCCACTTGAAAGCAAACTTTGACCTTTCAGTTTTCACTCGCAGGTAATCGTATCTATGAACAAGTCTCATACAACGGCTCGGCTGTCAGGCCATGTAGTTGAAGCAGACATGGGTATATCGATATAGCAGGATAAAATTGGGTCACGATGTGCTAACATCGAGAGAGTAGACCGGGTAACAGAGTAGGTTACAGGGTTACTCATCTCAGCTCTACAGACGGGATATTACCGGAAAGGGTAATAAGACGG